>JAOWAN010000043.1:5474549-5488815 GCA_028566635.1 Lobelia cardinalis
TACTTATTGAGTATTAATTCGACTATCCTCGTGGGATCGACTTGTACTTATCAATTTATTACTTGTGTGACCGTGTTCTTTTGCACGTATAATTTTCCTATTGAAAATCTCACATCAACTACAAAGTGAGTACTCATGACAATGCAACTGCCATTACTCTCCCTTCTTCCCATTCTCTCTTTACTCCTCCTGTATTCTCCGCCCATTCCTCCTCCACCGCCACCAACCTCACTAATTTGATCTCCTCGGACATCTTCAGCCGGTTGTTCCAAAATCTCAACACCTTCAATGATAGCACTTTCATCTTTTGCCGCATAAACCATCTCCAGAGATGAGCTTTGATAGACAACGTCCTCACCAAACCCAATCGAAGGTTCGTGTTGTTAAAGTTGGATCGTTCGAGGTTGATGGTGGTGATCATGGCTAGCGTCAAGTAATGTGAATAGGTAATGGAGAGTGGGTCGGGTGGGAATTTGGAATTGGTGCAGCATGAAAACGAGGGTCATATCTTTCATGCGATTAATCCAACCACCGACAACGCTATTAATCTTATTCAGCGGTTAGCCTCCTTTATTGTTCGAATCGGTGGAATCACACTTGATGCATTTGGTCTTCCTTGAGTCCTTGTCTTCATTAAAATTGAACTTTAGTGTTGGCAATTACAACAATCTATAGTATAAAATACTACATCGTTAATTTTACACTTAGATATTGTCAGATTATCGGTCATTAGTTGAAATTATGACTATTGATTCTTCTCACATTTTTTTGTTTATTTTTTATTTTTTACACCTCATATCCATCAGCACACCATATATAATAGAGTTTTATGTATTGCCAATTTTTATTATTTTAGACCATAACTCACTTTTAGCATTTGGTCCTCTAACATCACATTTTTTAAAATAGATATTCACATTCCGGCATTGCCATTAGAATATCTTGTTAAGGTTGATTGAAAATGACAAGAGTGAAAGAGTGAAATAAAATGCAATTTGAATGATTATTGTAATGTGTCATATGCTCTCCAAAAGATTGTTCTTTTTCTTCTGTCGTGCAAGTAATTCTCGCCATTTAGGTACATGCCTCAAATGGTCGTCGTAATTTTTATCCAGATCATAATAAATAAACTCATGTTGTCGGACAACGATGTGCAGTCTAATAGGTCACGGGTTCAAATCATGTTGGGAGTAGATGGAAAACCACTAACAATCTTTGTTTAAAAAATAAATAAAAAATCATGTTGTCGGACCGTGTGCGTAGAAAGATCGAGTGACAAATCAAATTACTAAAATTAAAGCTAAATATCACATAATTTGTAACTAAAGTGATTTTAACCCGATGTGTTGACCAAATTTTAATTTTAAATGAATGAAGTCATATCTTAGAGATCAATTTTCGATTGATTGATTTAAAAGTTATCTTATTTTGATATATTTACTTTCAGGGGTATCATCACTCGATTAATAAAAAGTCATAATTAATTCGAAAGAATGGATATTTTTTCCGCATCTTCTTCCTTAAATATAATAATTTACCGTCTAATGAAAAATAATCAAGTAAATTAGTCATGCTATAAAGTATCTAATCTATATGATTAATTCCGACGAATCAGAAAATTTGATTCAGACCAAACCTTTATTATTTTAAATAAATAACTAAGAACACTTAACAATAACTTCTAAATAAGAAAGTTAATGCAAGGGCGGAGGCAATGGGGGGGAGGGCGACCGCCCCCCTTCGTGAAAGTTTCTCTATTAGGAGTCTTAATTTTTTATATTTCGTCTTTTAATATTTGTTCTAATTTTTATTTTTTGTAAATTTATATCATTAAATTTGTATTATTTTGATGTATATTGGAAATATTTTTGAAGTTAGATGAAACCTGTTTTTTTTTTTTTTTTCTTGTGTTCATTTACTAAAATATAAGCGTGTTCATGATATTATTACTCCCCCCTAGTTGTTCAATCCGTTTTTTTTTTCGCAGATATTGTTCTGGAATCTCCGTTCAGTTTCGCCCATTCATCAGAAGAATTTTAGCTCAACCCTTAGGCAAAATCAGATGAGCGCCTAGACACTCCTACATAGGAGTGTTCATTTGGAGAGTGAATTACACTCTCCAAATTTACAAGTGAGGTTCAAGATACAATAAAAAATTAACTAAAATATAATTTCAAAATTCAATCCCCTCGTTCCCTAACTCCATCGCCACCAGCCCTCTCCCACCCTTAGCCACCGTAGTTTCTCTCGTTTTTGTCTATTCCCTCTATCTATCTCTCACCGCTGACCGCACCACTCCTAAACTATCACTATTCCTAAACCGCACCACCCACTTTCATCGCCATCATTGCATTACCACCTACTTACCACCGTATCTCACTATCGTTCTATCTCTCTCTCTCCTCTTCCTCTGTTCTCTAACTCCATTGCCACCAACCCTCTCCCACCCTTAGCCATCACAGTTTCTCTCACTTCTCTATACTCCATCTCTCTCTCTCTCTCTCTCTCTCTCTCTCTCTCTCTCTCTCACTGTACCACCCTTCATAACCACCGCCACTACTCATAAACTGCCACTATTCCTAAACCGCACCACCCATTTTCATCGCCAGCATTGCATTACCACCTACCTACCACCGTATCTCACCATCGTTTTATCTCTCTCTCTCTCCTCTTCATCTGTGTTTATCTCAATATACATATGTGTTTATCTCAATACACATGTGTATTTAACAAAATGTACATATGTATTTATCTTAATGCACGTATGTGTTTATCTAAATTTACATTTGTGTTTGTCTTAATGCATATATGTGTTATCTAAATACACATACGAGTTTATCTAAATACATATACGTGTTTATCATAATGTACATATGTGTTTATCTTAATGCACACATGTGTTTGACTAAATACACATATATGTATTTTTTGATTATTTCATATTCGAAATTCTTTAACAACCTTATCGTCGGAGACGCCCATTACTCGTCTCAAATAATTGATGCTGGAAATGATATTTAACCTATCCGACTGAACCCACAATTAATTGTCAATCCCTTCCAAAGAAGCCAAGCACTTCATGATAAGCCTGACCAGATTCGAACCGGATAAACCAAGATCTTGAAGAGCCCTAATTATGGGTTCTAGGGTTTCGTCTGGTATGTGCTGTAGAATTCGAGGTACAGAAAAGACAATGTCTTTGATCTGGGTTTGGTCTAAACCACCATCTTTTTGGAAGAGATTAATTAATTTGGTAATTTTTTATGAAAATTATTAAAATCACGAAATAGATTGATTCTATCATTTTTGATCCTTAAATCATGAAATAAATTGATCCTATCATTTTTAGATCTTAAATTAATGAGATAAAAAATATTTTTTTCTTTTCATCCACTCTTAAATTTGAAAAAGTGTAATTCACTATCTGGATGGACACTCTTTTTTCGGAATGTCTAAGCACTCAATAAATCGAGTGCCGCCCTTGAGTTAATGCATTCGAAATTTGTTATCATCGCACTTTTGATAACTTCCAATGCACCATTTCTTATATTTTGATGCTTAACGAGCATTCTAAAAATAGTTAGGATACGTTTGAATAATTGATTTATTGATTTGATTTTTAAATTTTTATAAGGATTAAAGTAAAATGTAAGAGAGCGATATATTAGAAAAATTATGAGATTAATAATAGAAAAGAAATCAAAAATAAAAAAATTTGAGTATAAACCACCCATAAAAATACAACTTTAATTTCCTTGAAGATCAATTTAACCCCAACCATCAATAATTAGTTGAAATCTTTAATAGGTTGCTGACCTGATCATTACGTGACCCCACACTCAATCAAGGAAGGAAGTCTTAGTGGGCATACACGTAGAATCACCCTGGGTTTTTAAATCCTGAAAAAAAGCATTTGTCACAGCCTGGATGGAACCTTTAGAGAATGGATTGGATTTCAGGGGAAATTAGTCACTGAAAAATACTGAAAATTATATGGAACTAGTAAATGTCCGGTGCTCGGATACGGCATAATAATATTTGACGATTCATATTAAATATAAAAATTATAAATATTAACCAAGAAAAAATTATAAAGAAAAAAAATAAAAATTGGTCTCAAAATAAAATAACAAAAATATAATTTAACAAAAATAAATTAATATAAAAAATATGTATATAATTATATATATATTTTTTAACATAAAAAATATATATAATTATACATAAAATATAACATTTTTTTAATATCTCTCTCTTTTTAACAGACACTCACTTTTTTCCATTTCCAACTCCACCAAATTTTTTTTTTCCTGCCCCCACTCCCCATCACCCCTCTCTCTCCCTTCTCAATACACACTCATTTTTTTTTTCCCAAAACACACACAAACCCTCACAAATAAAACACTCCCTTCCTAATACACACTATTCATTTACAGTTACTATTCATTTGCCTAGGGTTTCACTGACACCAATTATAGTACAAAGATGCTTGGATACTCTAGCAACAAGTGCCCATAACGCATATAAAAATTATAAATTATATTATATACATAATTTATAATTTTTATGTACATTATATATTATGTATATAATTTATAATATTTATCTGCATTATATATCCTCCTTGCTAGAAATGCTTACCACTTTATATAAAAATTGGAAAAATACACACTAAACTACTCGAGTCAATTTTAATTACTAAAATCAACCCGACGTCATAGAGAGAGTGTAAGATTATTACATAATTAAAAAATAAGTACTAATTTAGTACTAATTTATGCCAGCGAGGAAAAAAGCTTCTCCCAAAACATTCTTCATCCCCTAGTTTAATCAAAGCAAATATAAAAAAGAAAAAGAAAACTAAAAAAACCAGCTCTCTCCCCCCAACCCCTCAAAACCGCCCTCCACCACCGCGCTCCTCCAGATCGCCACCGACGACCACCCTGATTTCCTCTCGGTTTCCCGACCTCACTGTTGTTACACACCGGTCCCCTTTATATTATTTAATTTGTTCTACCCAACCATTCATTTTCTCACCCAAGCAAAACCCATCTGTCAAACCCCCCTCTTTATTAATCTTTCTTCTTCTGCTACATCATTTTCTATATGTGGGTTGGTGTGTGTGGAGGAGGACCGTTATGAGTAGTCATAAGTTCCAAATCTTCGACTCTCTCCCCGCATAGAGAGCCCCCCACCTTGACTTTTGGTTTCTTTTTTATTTCCTTTTTTCTTCATATATGGCGAAGCGCGTTTACGAAGTTTGGAAAGGCAGCAATGTAAGTGTTTTCATTTGTTTCTTAATGTTTTATGCTTTCGGTTTTCTGGGTTTTACCTCAATTTTACTGGGTTTTGTTTGAACTTTTGTTGGCTTTGTTTGAATTGAACATTCATTGACTTTTTGGTGGTAGAGTTTGTAAATACCCAGTTAAATGAGGGGTGACCGATTAAGTTAAATTGGTTACTTGGAAGTTGGGTAATTATGTATTGTTCCAGTTTTTGCTGCATTGTTTCCTCAATTATGAATCTATAAGCTGGGCCTTATGTGTGGAAATGCTAAATTTGATAAATGGGACACGAGTCATGCCGCTGCCTAGTTTAGGACATATTAGTTTTGAGCTGGTAAATCAGACATTAACCTGCTAAGGTGGAGGAATGCATGGAAATAAGTACAAATAGACGCATATGCAAAAGAAGCTTCTAGTATTCAGTCTCGAGACCTTGAAGGAAAGATGAGCGTTTATGATCTAGTATCATCTAGGTGGTGTTAATGCTGGTATGGTCAGAGCAGACTTGAACAAATTGCAATATTGCTTTGTTGAAAAATTAGTTTCCTTGTGCAGTTATTGATACTTGGGAAAAAAGATGAAGAAATTGTGCAAGTTATGTTTGCGGATTGATGTTTATTAGTGGTGTCTTTCAGTTTAGAAAATGATTTAAAGAGATTGTGGGTCGTGGTGATGAGAGAAATGTCTCACCCCTAACTTTCAGCAACAAACTTCATGGCCTGGACTGATTTTGAAAGGTGTTGGAATAGACAATGATATCATTAGCTGTTGGTTCCAACCTTTCTATTTATGTATATAAGGTTTATTGATCAGTTTTATGTTTTTCTGACTCATTTAATATGGACATTGAGGAAGACTCTGGTTGGGAGATTTCCATACCAATTTTCAATTTTCCGGTACCAAGTCGGAGCAAATGCCTAGATTCATTTCTGGTAAATTTAGAGGATCATATATTGATAGTTTGTCCTGAAATACTATATGCATGATATCCGTGAATAGAAGCACTGCTAGTATGCAAGAAATTGAAGTTATTGATAACGAACAAGGTTAAGTTAGATGATAGGCAATGTTTATCCCTTCTGGCTTTGGTGATATCTTTATGGTTATTGGTTAATTTTGATCCACATCAGTTGTCTTTTTTCCTGAATTGGGATTTAAGCATGAATATGTTGGGTTTCTCTCCTTCCGTTTCTCTTTTGTGTGTGTTTGTGAGTGAGAGTAATGGAGGGAGGTTTGAAAGAATTTGAGCTATGATCAGCTGAGAGAATAAGCCTGACAACATATACTTATGGTGTTAGTTCTAATCTTGAATACCCAAGCATGACATAGTTTATATCCAAAGCGGTTATATGGGAATTTAAGATAGAATATCTGGAGATAAAGAAATTTGGTGGTGGGGGGGGGGGGATAAATAAACTAATATAGTCTTTAGAGTAAAAAGATATTGCTAGAGAACTATTTCTGATATTTGAAATTACTTAAGAACTTGAGAGTTGAGAGATATAAATGGCCAAAAATGAATCGAAGAAAGTAGTAAAAGGCAGGGGAAAGCGAAAGCTCTCAACAATTTCTACTTTAATACATGCAAAATTAGGACGATAATAAGAGATATGAACCTGCAAAATTAAGGGATGAAAAACCAGGGATCTAGGTATAGTGTTCTTATAAGTGAAAGTTCATTTGTTTTACTAAAATTTGAGGCAATCGAGGAAAGATAGAAGTACCTTTCCAGAATTAGGTGAAGATTCACCTACCCTAGCAGGAGGTAAAAAGATAACTACAAGGAAGATAACCGTGAGACTAAAATTTTCTGCAAAGTAATGCTTTCAAAGTAGTGGGTTTGAATTGAAGATTCACTTTGTAAGATGAGCATATAGAGCTCTAGATTCATCTGGAGTTCCTATTAAGGCTTTGGAATGCCTTTATAGTGAAATTGCTGTAAAAGATTGTGATATTAAGAGATGTAAGATGAAGGAGAACATAAATTTATTGGATGACAAAGAGATAATGAAGAATAGTTGGTAACAGATTAAGAGTGAGATAGTCACATATGATCTTAACATTTATAATGGAGTGGTGGCTTTCATTATAACTCAGCAAATTTCTTTGAAACACCAACACACTTTTCGAGTCAGAAATTCAGAATTCATAGTATTGGGCATCTTACACACTCTAGCATGCCTATTGCCATGTAAAATCTGTTTTTCTATTTAGTAGAAAATTGGCGTGCCAATACCTTGAGAACAATCTCGGGACCCGCCAAGGGATTAAAGTATAACTTTAGAAACATATTTCTATCACATTTGGGTTAAAATAGTGAGTAAAGTAAAAGCATGAGTCTGTAATACTCTGTGTTTAATTTGGAGAAAAATAGTACTCTCTCCGCTCTCAAAATGAGTGTCTTGTTTGCTTTGCACGCTTCTTAAAAAAAGCAATACTGAGAGTCTCTTTTGAACAATGTTTTCTGAACTATCCCTATTCATTATAGTGCAACTTTGTTGGTTTACTCTTTCCATTCAACTTTGTGGTATTTGATGATTGAGGAAGACATTAAAACTTGTCATTTATTAGGGGGTAGGAAAGTAACATAATTAATTGTTCCATATTTAGATAGTGGACAAGCATTTTAGGACAGACAAAAATAGTACTGAAGACGTTCTTTTTTCGGATGGAGGGAGTATCTACATATTTGGTCGTGCTGGGTTGTGTCATTGTTTTTGTGCATTTTCCATCTAAGCATTTGACTATTTAGTAGATTGCCACTTCTTGGATAACTTTAAGCATTTATCCTTTTGTAGTAGCAATAGATTGGTAAACCTAACATAGCAAAGATGCTAAAAAGCGTGAGAGCTGAGTTTATAAATAGCAATAAAAATAGTATATATTGCAACTTTACCTGTGAAGGGCTTCCTATGGAGACATAGTTAAGTTAGTTAGCTATAAACACTATAAAGTGGTCAATTTTCTTTACGAAAGGGTTTAATGATTAAATGAGAGGGATATTTTAGGTTCAGTGGCTCTTTTGACCAATTCTTTGCAACATATTTTACATATTTTTGCATCTCTATGGGTTTTGAGAGGGGTACCTTTAGGGGAATGCCTATCGGGTTCAGAGGGATTGGAGTGTCTTGCTTTCTTTGCGGTCGTACATTCTGTTCTTTTATTTTTGGGATAAAAGAAGCCTTCTGTACCTTTTTGGCCAAATTAAGAAACGAAATGTTCATAATGTGAGTGTAGCAGAAAGAGAATGTGAAGATGGGGGATGAAACTAGGAAAGAAGATGGTTATATCAAAGATATTTGTGAGATTGTGAATCAAAGACCTGTCTATAATTGGGCAGCAGTGATTCACTAGTTTAGCTTGTATCATGGGGTTTTACTTCTATTTTATTTTCTTTGCTTTTTCCCATAGGCCAGTTTGTCCTCCTCTTTTGAACATTCATTCCTTCTAGTAAATTTCTTCTTTTATCTAAAAATATGAATCAAAGGCAATGCGGCAATTCAGATGTAAGGGAAGTCTAAAACAAGCATGATACGATAGTTAAGGATTATATAGTGGAGGCCCAACAAGAACTTCTTTCGTTGGGCTGAAGACACTGATGAAAAAGTATATATGTTGTGTACCAAGTAGTTTAACCAAGGTGGAATTGAGTAAGAGCTTGTTGAAAATTAGGGTTTTTGGGCTTGTTGTCTCATTAGGTTGATATAGAGGATAAGATGCAAATCCCATGCTTTCTGGACTCTATTGGTATGTTATAGACTGGATGCTCCACGGTTTATCTTCAAAACATGCAACTTTGACAGCAGTATGTAAAGGTAGGTTTTGTTTTTGCTTGCATCTTCGTAGTGTTGCTAGTTGTTTGGGGACTTTCATTATAGCTTTGTAGACAAAGGATATAGGTGCAGTAAACACGCCATTCTCTGAATATATCTTGATTCTCCTATGTTCATACTACGTATCTGTACTTTTCATCTCATCACTTAATGTAACTTGTGTGTGAATGTTTTGTTGGGTAAGGCGTATTAGAGATGTTTAGGCTTGTTTAGAGACCTTTTGGGTCACTCAGATATCTGAATAGCTCACTTTGGGACTAGAACAGGAGAATTGAGACCTCATGAGTGGGAAAACTGTTTGTAGCAAAAGACTGAAGGTAGAATGATGATTGCGTTGTTTTCTACAACTAGCTGTCTTTTGCTCGGGGTTCTCATAGGCATTTTGTCTTGCAAAAATTTGTTATCTGCATTCTTAAAATTGGAATTAGATTATTGTGAATGAAGGGGGGAGGGGGTTGAAGTAGGATTTCAGGTCAGCAAAGGCCATAAATTCTGGTGCCCTGATGGAGATAGTAGAAATGTATCATCTTGAGGCTGCATATTTGATCCGTTATTATGAACTGCAATTTGGATAATTGGTAAACCATCAGGGAAAGTGGATGAGTCGCTTCATAGAATATTGATGAAAGAGAAACGAATGAAAATTCCTTCATAACCAATGGCTATCTCAGTCGTCGAAGCCTTTACAATCAACTGCTATTTCATTCGTTCCCTGTCTTGTTTTTACCTCTCCTAGTAGTACGTTTCTTTCCTGCATTTGACATCTTATTCTAAATTTTGCAGAAATTCTTTCTTGGTGGGAGGCTGATTTTCGGGCCAGATGCTAGGTCTTTGCTTGTGACCTTCTTGCTGATCATTGTTCCGGTTATCATTTTTTGTTCCTTTGTTGGAAACCATCTACGACATCGATTTTCATCATATAATGCAGGATATGCGATTACGGTGGTAGCAGTTGTATTTACCATCTATGTCAGTCCTCTTAATCCTATAATTGCTTGTCATTTACTCGTTTTTTCTCTGTATTTCTTACTGCAGTCGATGACTCAATGCTAGTTAATTCCACTTAGCAAGTAGCATGCACCAACCTTTTCTTTTGCTTGGCACACTGATAATTGAAATTAAACATTCAATTCTACCTTTGTCTGCTGGGGCAGCTCTGTTTTTTGGTAATTGTTGTAAAATTAAAACTCCTTATTTCTTACCTATCAAAAAATAAAATAAAATTAGAAAATAAAATAAAATTAAAGCTCCATATATCATTATACGTACACCAACTTCTTCATAGTAAAGTGTATATTTTTGCTTGAGTTTTCCAGATATAGTATGGATAGTGGATACACCAGATATAGTTTATGAGGATTGATTACCTCTACTTGCATGCTATTGAATTATCAGATTGGGATGACTTGGAAAGTATGCTCCAAGAATAATTTTCCCTGTTTGCTGTTATATGTTGTGGTTGAGCTGTCCAATTTAGGACTTCTAGTTTCTCGTCCTTCTTTTCTAATGTATGTATCTACTCCCTCCATTCAGGGCAAAGAGTCCACTATTCTATGTTTGGAACGTTTCTTTAAAGAGTCCGCCTTCAAAATTTAAACTACTAATATTCAATTTTTTCTCAAATTTTTTCTTTCATGTTCAAAATGTGAATTTTCTAGCATGTTATAGAAAAAAAATTGTAATTTTAGTACGGTTCACAAAAATATAAAGTAGTACAAACTTTCAAACGTTGATTCTTTGCCCTAAACCGAGGGAGTGTATTATGGTCAGATCAAGAATGCGATATACAGTGAAATAGGACGATTTACTACTGGTCACGATATGATGTGGAGTGATATAGTGTGATACGAAAGTAGTATTAAATTGACAAAACTGCCCCTGCCATAAATCAATTTGTTGTACACTCTCTCACACCCCCCCGACAAGGACCCATCCCATTCTGTCTCCTCCTCTTCTTCCTCCTACTCTCTCTCTCCACCACTGAGCGCCACCACCACAACCCTCCTTCCTCCTCAGATCTCCTCAACTTCTACCCAAACCCTAAACCCCAATTCGTTCCCCACTCTATCCTTACCCTGCAAGAGAACCCATTTGATGAAACCAGCACATCGTCTGTATTATTGGGATCCGCAAAACGAAGAGTCACCTCCTCACATATTCGCTTGCATGCAACGCCTCCTTCACTGGCAACCATGGAGTCCAGCCACAGACACTCGGGCTGGCCCACCATCTCCTTGTAAGCAGAATTCACCAACCTCACCCTGTTGTTTGACTCAGACACAAAAGCAGGCAAGAGTTCAAACTCTACCTCTTCCTCGACCTCTTCGGCTTTCTTCTCTATGATCTGCAGGGCGTGGGTAGACCTGGAATCATCTTCTTTGATACTCCAGACGTTAATGCTGGAGCCCACAGGTCGAATTGGCCGTAGGGATATGACTGCCGTGGTGCTTGCTGGGCCTTGCAGTTGTGCTAAGAGATCCTTCTCTTCAGTAATTTGGGCAGAATTATTAAAGTCTAGAATGTTAGTGGTCTCCGTGGGAAGAGTTGAAGGACAAGGGAGGAGAGGGAGTGTCACCGTTGTTGGTCCTTCCAAGCCCAGCACATTGAGGGTGGCTTTGTAGATGGAGCCGTGGCTGCCTTTGCCGACGAAGTAGGATTGGGAGAAGGCGTTGGTGGTGGTTTTGATGTCGGAGAAGGTGAAGTTTTTGACCTTGAAGTGTTTGCTTTGAGGATTGTTAGTGGGGTTCTTGGATATGTTCCAGTTGTAGGTGTCGCAGGTGGAAATGGCGGATTCTGCATTGCAGGAAAGGTACCCCATGGTGGTGGCCGGTGGGCTAGATGGGAGAAAGGTTCGGGAAAGAGAAATAGAGAGAGAAGATGAGAGAGGAAGGAGGAGAGAGAAATTATTTTATATAGTAGTGTAATGTGATATGATGGTAGGGAGTAATTTATTGGTTGAGGAAAATATTATTGTGTACAGAGGTATAGGGGTAGTAGATGGAAAAAATATTTTTGATGTAGTGATATGGTGATATAGAAATATCAATTTGGTGATCGATATTTCGAATGTCGCCATATCACAATATCATGGTATATCAGACTCATGATCCTAGCATTAGTAAGAGGGTTCTGTTTAATTAGGTTCTGCAAACTATCTGATAGGAATGGACATATATGTTAAAAATAATTCTACAGTATCATCATGACTTTCCCTGTCGTTTTTTAGTTTATGTTTATACATTAATGAATGGGGACTTCTTCCTAGAATCCAATACTGATGGAAATAGGCTTTTTACCAGCTGCAACAGGTTACGGTCCTGCTTACTACATACGAACACAAATTTCACAATTAAGTCACTAAGCTGTAAAGTATTTGATACAGCTTCCTGACTTTCTTGCATTTGTACATAGTCTTTGGAGGTTCCTCTCATAATCTTGTAGTTTTATCATAAATCTCAGTTAGATATAACTTTTTTTTTAATTATAAATCTTTTTTTTTTTTTTTTTTGTGAGCATCACCGCCATTTTTGATTTGGTTTATGTGATGTGCTCATTTTGGTTACTTAATTGATTATGATAGGTATTGGTACTGCTTCTTCTTACTTCAGCCCGGGATCCAGGTATTGTTCCGCGTAATTTACATCCTCCAGAGGAAGAGTTTCGTTATGACAATTCAGCCTCTGCGGAAAGTGGGGGAAGACAAACACCAAGCCTACAGTTCCCTCGAACAAAAGAGGTTATGGTAAACGGAATTCCTGTTAGAGTGAAATACTGTGACACCTGCATGCTTTATCGACCTCCTCGTTGCTCACATTGCTCCATTTGCAACAACTGTGTGGAGCGATTTGATCACCATTGCCCTTGGGTGGGACAATGTATTGGACTTGTATGCTCTTTGCCTTCCTACTAAGTGTTCTTTTATCTATGACTTTTATACCTATAACTTCTCTCTGAATTTTGATTTTGATGGTCTTTCGATGTGATTTTCTTGCAGCGCAATTATCGATACTTCTTTTTATTCGTCTCATCTTCAACTCTTCTGTGCGTCTACGTGTTTGCCATGTCGGCTTACTTCATGAAGGTTTTGATGAATGATTATGATAGCACAGTTTGGAGGGCGATGAAGGAATCTCCTGCATCAGTGATACTGATGGCCTATTGTTTCATTGCGCTTTGGTTTGTTGGTGGACTCACTGGCTTTCATTTGTACCTTATAAGCTCAAACCAGGTGAGTTAGATTTTCTGGTTTGTTTCATTGTTAGGTTCTTGAGTTAGTTGGAAAATTACTACTCCCTCCATCCTGTATGAGAGGGACACTTTGACTTAACTTACAAATCAAGAAAATGGATGAAAACTTGTTAATTTTCTGAAATACCTATCAACATTCTGCTTGTTAGAGGGAGCCATGTTTATTCTATACAAAATAGAGGAACGTAATATTGTCAATTTACAGGGAATTTGTTTTACCCAGAAGAAAGGCCCCTGTTCAAATGGGACGGAGAAAGTAGACAGCTTCTTGTACTTAGTTTAGCTTCTGTATTATCCTTTTCATACACACACATACGAGTAATACCATTGAAGGTGTAGCTGAATATGGGAGTTTCAGGATTATGAAATGCTCTTGGTTCCAGAATGTTTTTGTCTTCATGCTGATGCATGTTTCATCATCTCTTTGATTTCTACAATACGAGGACTGCTATTTCCTCCATATTGTGGTTACATAGCGTGCTTAATTGGTACAACTTTGCTTTAGTTCAATCAGCACCCTTTGGTGTCCTCCCTTTCCATTCAGTTGATTGTTGATATTTTGCAACTACGTCATTGTTGTAACTTGTCTGCCCGGGTGGGGAGACAGAAATGGCTAGAATCATATTAAATGATATCGCATAAGCGATGCAGTTCCAGTAAGGGAGTTCAGCAAGTGTGGCTGGGTTGGATCCATCTTGTCCACTTTAATCAACAATGATGGAGGCAAAGAGAATTTGGCAGGCTGCTCATAGAGTCCTCCTGAATTGGGACTGATTCTAGATGTGGTCCTTTATGAGATGGATCTGCATTTGGTCAGACTTTGTGGGGATGGATTGAGTTACAGATGTGTGGGTGTTGACCTTGAAGAGCATGGTGAGGTTTATTTACTATCAAGATAGA
>JAOWAN010000043.1:5494810-5512181 GCA_028566635.1 Lobelia cardinalis
CGAATGGGATTGGTAGTCTGAGGTTTCTCATGGCACTGCTAATGGTTGTCGTAGGAAGATGAATGTAGCTGAGGGAATAGAGTCTATATCGGTGGGTCTTGTCATTGGACCTCTTCTTATTATTACTAAGGAATTTACGATTTCCTTGGGGACCTAAAAGTGAGGCCAGGATTGTGGCCAATGATTGAGTGGTCTTGATTGGAGCAATTCTGAACTTGAAACAAGTGCTTGGTTAGAAAGGCCATTGTAGGAGGAGGTGAGAAGGGTCGTAACCTCTTTCTAGTAATAAGGTCCAGGAGCATGTCCTGTTTTTTCGATGGCTTTTCTATGGGACGTCGTTTAATCTTTATATTTTGAGAGTCTTCTCTGATTTCTATTCAAATAGGTAGCATGTTAGAGCATTTAGTCTACTTTCAACCATGGTCTGAGAAAATGGCTGCTTACGGCTTACCTGCTTCGACATTCAGTATTTTGAACCTTCCTCCGGGGTACAGGCAGTATTCCAGTAGGCTAAAGCTCCTAATTGAAATTACAGGCGTAGAACCTCTTATGGTCTGTAACACCTATTTTGTAAGCTGATACGACTATTAGACAAAGTACAGCTTCTCTTCTGAACTTGCTCTATTCCACAGGACACCTGACTTTGGGCCATGGCTCTTATAGATTCTTGATGGATTTTCTATGGTTGTACAAGAGATGTAGCTAACTGCATGCTATTGAGACAAAGGTTGAGTTGAGTTGAGCTTCTCTCTCTCTCTCTCTCTCTCTCTCTCTCTCTCTCACACACACACACACACACACACACACACGCAAAACCTGATAGACTGGAATGCTCCAAGGGCACAAGCTGTTTTTTTCAGTTATACTTCCTATCTTCTCACTAATTTCTTAACCAACTCTAGTCTAAATCTGTTTGTCACTGTCCAGTGTGGTTTAATGAAAGGAAGGTGAAAGCATGCTTAAATTGGCTCAGCAGTTGCAGGGCACGCATTTCTACTAGGTCTTTTAGTACACAATAGTAGGTGACATGTTCACACCAGGAGGTTTTTGTGACAGCTCTTTCCAGAGAACAACCTTGATTAATACTCCCTCCGGCTCAATTATACTGGCCAACAGATAAAACTTCGTAGATTAAGGTTTAGTAATAAATGCATCCACCTATTTACCTCTTTCTATTTATACCGTTATTAAATGTTGGAGAGTAATAAATTCTTTTGATTGACCATCTAAATACACTTTATACTTAAGGGTAGAATGAGTAAATATATAACTAATGTGCATTGAGATTTGAAGTGGCCAAAAAAATTGAGACACAAAAATGGAAAGTTGGCCTATATATATGAGACGGAGGGACTAACACTGGGTTTTCCTTTTTGGTATAAATGTATTACAATTAGAAAGAGGAAATGGTTGTTAAAAAGGCATTTAATATCAAATTGGCAGATTATAAATCATGTTATAATTTTTTCCCCACAAAGACAAGTAAATTCCATTAATTTTGGAACTGCTTAGTGATTAGTCCCTCTGTCCCACTTCAAGAAGGACACATTGACTATGCATGTGAATTAAGAAAATGGTTGAAAGCATGTAATTTCCTTAAATGTCCATCAACATGTGGTCCAACATTTAAAAGGAAGGACAATATTGTCAAATGAGCTGGCTCAAAAGGGCAATGTCGGTCTTCAATTGTGATGTAGGGAGTGGTACTTAATATTGTATTTGTTTTAAGAAACTTCAAACAAGTAGGCATTTGTAATGGATAAAATGTAATGCTATACACAAAAGTAGGTAAAAACACAACTTTCACCATAGTTAGTTAGTGAATACTTAATATTGTAGGTTATTAAACGGAATTGCAACCAAGTAGATCTTGTAATGTTATAAACAACTACGATCATTAAAATGCAGTAATTGCTGCAAGTATTCAACTTCGTAGCATTCAAAAGGAAACCATAGCTATGAGCTATTCCTGTTTGCTCAAGTATCAGCTGATAGTCTTGATACTGGTGCACTGAGGGAATCTGTAATGTAATATAACAGTACACGGTGATTTAAACCTTACCAGTGCCTAAAAAGGAGTGCTCGGTTGGGACTAGTGATTATCGGCAGATTGTTTTTCAGTGAAAGTTCCTGAGAATACGTTGTGTTTCAATACTGCTTTTGTAAGTGAAGTTCTTTTGGAACAATGTTAGCCTCTAATGAGGTAAAGGATGATGCTCAAAGGATGTAGACAAGCTCCTGCAATCTAGGGCAATTTTGGAAAAAGCGTATAATAGTGGGTTTTTGTGGATGGGGTTTGCAAGTCAGGAATCTGGTTATGAATTTTATGTTGTTTTGAAGCTTCGTTTCTTTTCCCCATACTAAAAAATAAACCCGTGTTGCTTTTTTCTTGTAGTCAATAGTGAGCCCAAGTCTAGGTTCTTCGACTACTAGAGGGTCACAAGAGGGAGACTCGTCATCCCATTCTTTGGTTGACGTTGTGTAAAGTTGGCCGAGGAGGTCGGTTTCTTTGGGCAGTATCCTGGCAGGTTTTAGGGTGACCGTTTGGACACTTATTTTGAAATTGTAAGGTTCTAGAGCATTCTTTTATTCACTTATAGATGCTCCCAGTTCTCTCTTTTTCAAAGTTTTTTGCCATGCTAGCAAAATATCATGATTTACCGAGTCTTCATTCTCTTTCTTGATTTCACGTTCCCTCTCTTTGGTGCCCCACCAATTTATCTTTATTCTACTCTTCACATCACAAACCCAAAACTCAAAAAAAAATAAAAATCTTGAATGAATAGATTGTTGATTGAATAGGCCTAGTCGCCTAGAGCCTATCACTTACAATTGTTCATGATGGTGACACTAGCTCTGTTTAAGATTCTTGAAACAAAGCTAGTCGCTTATGAGGTAGTCGAAGATCTCGCAACCTAACTCGGTTTGGAAGAGGTTATAATGATTGTTTTTTATGGATAAAGATTTCTAACACAAGGAATTTGGGAAGAAGGAAATGAATTTGGTACTGGTTTTTCTCTCTATAAACTCCACTTATTCTTTGTCCCAATTATTTGCGGTCTGCCCGCTAATACTCGAGAAAAGGTATTTGATCGAATAGCTCAGTGAGGATGTCTATTCACATGCCACATTTGTCCATATCCTTTTTAGTATATGGATGTGCTCTTCCTATCCCTTTCATTATATTTTCTATATAAACAAGTAGTTTGACTTCGGATTTTATCAAAACTGATCGGTGTCATTTGGCTTTGGTTATATCCTAACCCCACAATCGACTGGGCTGAGATCACCCCTGAGTCTAGCTGGATGACCTGTGGGGATTAGTCAGAGAGTGAGATCATGTGCCATTTAGGTCTGGCTTCAGCCGAAGACTGCAGAGAGCTGACCTATGCTTTTTAAATGATCTATGGTGTTTGGTTTTAGCAGAGTTTTCCTTTCTTAGATATAATGTCATCACTTTATGTATTTTGTCGTTCACTTTGTTTTTAGTTTAATATGTTTTCACTTTCTTTCAGACAACGTACGAGAACTTCCGCTACAGAGCTGACAATAGAATCAATGTTTATAATCGTGGTTGCTTAAACAACTTTCTAGAAGTTTTCTGCACAGAGATGCATCCGTCAAGAAACAAGTTCCGTGCCTACGTGCAGGAGGAGGTGCAAAGACCTCCTCCGCCTACTAGCCGGGAGTTAGGAGCAGAGGATGTGGGCCCTGAGGACCGACGTATGAAAGTAGAAGATGATCTAGATATTGGGGGAGATCTGTTGAAGATCTCTCAGCGTCATAATATTGAAGATATTGAAGCAGATATACGAAGCAGAGGGAGTGATGTGCCCCACCATAATTCTTCGGAGGCAGAATCTGTTTTGGGTTCAGATCGAAGAGCTCCAGTTGTCCAATCAGACACAAGACATTCAAGCTGGGGAAGGAGAAGTGGAAGTTGGGATATTGCACCAGAGGTCCTTGCCATGAATTCTAACGTCGTTGAAAGTAGGAACAATGTTGCTCCAAAGGAAGCATACCCGTGAGGGAGTGCTTGTATTTCTATGGTGAAACTAGTGAAATTTGTTATTGGTACTAAAAAGGAAAAAAAAGGCATACCGCACATGTGATGGGTTATAATTAGCCCTTGCATTTAGGTCAAATGGGTATACCATTTCTGTTGTTGTCAAATACTTGCTTTTCTAGTTTCTTAGAAAAATCAGGAATGTGTGCGATGTAATTGTTTGAGTTGGTGTATGAGAAGGGGATATCGCAGTCTTTTTTCATTTTCTGTTCTCCTCTTTTGAGTTCATGTATTGGTGTGTTAACTAAAAGGATCAACTAGTGCTGGCTTTATTCTTTGTGTAAATAAGTACTTCAGACTTTTCTTTGGGATTGTATTTTGCGCTTTTGCTTGGATGAATAGAAGCTTGTTTACTTGAGCTAGCAACTAACAGGCAGTTCTCCAAGATCATAGCTCGTTGCACCGTCGTAGTTTCATAGATGGCCTTCAGCCATTGGCCTGCTCCTCTTGAAGATGATGGCACTAAACTTGAACATCTGGTTCAGAACACCTTCCATGGTAGAGTTTCAAAGAGTGCCATGGTTATTAAACTGTCAGGAATCATCAGATTGATTAAAGACCATAATGCTCTGTGTGTGTGTGTGTGTGTAATATGTTGTCTCAGGCAGTAAAAAAAAATTAGTTTCTGACATTTCAAATGTGATTTTCCCCAGTGAGCATGAACACATTTTCCATAATTTATTTCTAGATTTTCCTTTTCTAGTCATCCAGTGAGACACATGAATTCCTTATGATGCAACTGCAGTCATCATGTGCAAGGTCTCCAACCCCTAATTGGTCCACTTGTCATGAATCCATCAATTTCTTGTGGATGGATGCCTAATTTCATCTCCATGCAAGTCCTGGCTACCGGTTTTTATGCCTGTAAATTGTGCAGCAAAACCATTAGCTCAACCCCAAAGCCAAGGCAAAATGCCGCAGTGCAAATTACATTCTCATCCTTGCAGTCCTCTCATTTTCCCTTTTGTCCCCTCTCCCCCACCAGTTGCAGCTTATATGCGGATGCGGCCAATCTCGTATCGGATGGTCAATGAGTTCTGTAACCACGTACGCTTCTCCACAGAGAGAGCATTCTGCATCAAAGTTTTCGAGCCGGACCCTCAAAGCCAGTTTGCTCACGACAATCTCACCCTTTTCAAAGTCGCCATGAAGTGAGGAATAAGTCATGTTATCAACTCCCGCAATCATTTCCTTCGTACAATCAAAGCCAAGTCTGAATCTAATTCATCCTTAAGACTTTTGTGTTTCTAAATATAATTTAGTAGTGACTTCTTTCCAACGTGCCAACCACCGGCAAGTGACTAATGGAGATGGTAACGTGATGAACGTGGTTTATGATCTCGAGATAGCCCCGAATTATTCCTCTCCATGCCTGAGGAGGTTGGAAGATGATGGAGTTCGCGATGAATATCGCTCTTGTAGAAGAGCAGGGATGTGATTACTTATACAACTGTTTTTGTCATGAAATAGCAGATATATTGTCACTCTAGAAGAACTAGAGGCTAGAGCTCATATCTGTACTCATCCATCTTACCAGGTTTTGTCCAAAAATAATTTCTCTACTCATACTGTGCCATATTTGTGTATTGAACGTACGAATTGTTCAATAATTTTGTTTGACTGATGTAAAAATTAGTAGGACGATGATCGCCGCATGCATAAACATGCCAACAGAAGAGTTTGTCGAAAATTATTACGTGGCAACGAAAACTGGAAGGTACATGGAGGAAATAGCGACAAGCATACGGTCCATAATGGAGAGGTGAGCTCTACCATCAACAATGGATGGAGATACATAGTTTGTGCCCGTAACCATAGCAATGTTGTTTCACTTGTACGCTTATAAATTCCCCCGCCAACCTCAACATTCCCAAAACAATTTCCCACAAAAGAAATAAAAAAAATAAATAAATAAAGAAAATGGAACCAAAATTCTTCATCCTTACGTTCCTCCTCTTCTTTCTCTCCCCAGTCATTAATGAACGGGTTGTCGCTGCCACGGCCCCAAGCAAACACGTCGACGTGTTTTGCAGCCGTAAAGAGATTGCCGACAAGAAGGCATTTTGCCTCAAACTCTTTGCAGCGGATCCTAGGAGCGCATCCGCAGCCGACGATCTCGCTCTCTTCAAGATCGCCATGGAACAAGGGATCGCGAAGCTCACGGAGATCGAGAAAACCTTTGCTCCGGTGGTGAAGATGATGGCCGAGACGGCGCCGAAAACGGGCATCCAATCGTGCATTGATATTTTCAAAGAAGTGGTGAACACGTTCGATATCTACTATCGCAACGTTGTGCAAAGCGGCAAGAAGGATATCGATTCCATAACGTTGAGCTACGATTTTGACATCGCTGGAGCGGATGTTTACAACTGCCACAAAACATTGCTAGCCGCTGCAACCCACGACGATTCGCTCATAGGAAAGAGTGACGAACTGATGGATTATTTTGCAATTTGTTACCGGATAACAAAGATCGTCGCCAAGGTCGTAGATTAGCGAGCCAAAATTCGATCGGTCGACCATCGATCGATTGTGTCATGTAATCCACCCGTGAGAGTATAGAAGTTTTGTCGCTCGATCATTTCATTGTACATGTATCCCTTTGTACGGGTCATAATATTGTATCCCGTTTATGATCAATCCTAAGTTGTTTTGAATTCAATTCAATTTTCGTGCTCTCTTCTTATCACTTATTTCAGTTTCTTCCGTATTTCCTCTGTTTCATCTGTTCGTGACACAAATATACACACAGAAAGAAAACGTGTAATATGACAGTTGTTCTTGACATCATTATGATCAGTTCTACCTTTCAACTGTCATAAGCGAATGCATAGATGAATTAAACACACAAATACAACCGGTATAATATAAGCATCGCAAAACATAAATTGCAGGAAGTAGAGTGCTCACCGTGTGTGTATAATACACTAATATTAACTGTGATCCATCAAAATTAATTTGATTGACCAATGTGATTTACAGAGAGTTAATAGATTATTTAGATTCTAATTTGAGTATATACACATACATATATATTTTGTTAGAATAACAAAGAGTATTCTAACAAGTGGTTCAGTATTTCATGATCGAAATTCTCCTTGTCTTACATTTTTATAAATTTAATTCATTTTTTGAAATTAAGGGTATTTCGTCTCCAAAAGAATTGGATCACTTGGTAAAATATTCTTAATTATTATTCTAACAAAATTCATTTGAAGAATATTCTAATAAGTGGCCAATTTTTTTGGGATCAAATAACCTAGAACTCAATTTTTTGTAAATTTATTTCATTATTTGAGATAAAGGGTATTTTAACTAAAAAATACGACTTCCTCGTTAAGATACTCGTTAATTGAGTATCCTAATTAATAAACTTCACACGCGCATGCACACATATATTAAAAAAAAAATATATATATATATATATATATATATAAGAAAATAATCAGCTATAAATCATAAATATCGTACAAACGTACGAACTGTTGTATCTTAGTACTTTTATGTTGTATATTCGTTAACTTTGTTGTATCTTAATTTTTTTGTTGTATCTTACTAATACCACGTTGTATGTTATTATGTTTTTGTTGTATCTTCGTATCTTAGTTAGTTTGTTGTATATTTACAAACATATTGTATCTTAGTATATTTTTGTTGTATCTTAGTTGATTTTTTTACAAAAATTCTTATTTTGGATATTTATTTTACAAAATACAGACATATAACTAACATACCAAAAATGTACCAAGATACAACTGGTTCGTACGATTTGTACGAAAAAGTAGTTTGTAGTGGAATAAGCCCCTATATATATATTTAGAAAGAGATTAGATAGTGTGTAATTTTTTTTTCGACAGTAAAAATGTCAACTTTATTAAACTAAATCGTCTCGAATTTCATTAGAAATGAAGAAGAGCATAACATTTTGCCAAATTAGACATTCAGACATAAAATCAGAAGCTCGAGCTAATATATGAGCTATCTGATTCGTTGAACGATGAACGAAAGAAACAGAGGTATTCGACAACAATTTACGACAATTTTCAATGATATCCCGAAAAGGGGATGAATCTTTATCTTCACTAATCAGAGCATATATATGAGTTGAGAATCAGTCTCCAGATCAATTCATTTGATCTTCTTTTCTTTAAGCCATCTTAGGGTTTCCCGCATTTCCATAGCCTCCACCGTCGTGACATCATACAATCCTACCTTCGAGCAACACATCGCAAAGATCGCCAAACCTTCTTCATCGCGTCCCACCATACCAAAGCTCGTTTTACCCAAGTTTTCAATCACCGTTGCATCGACATTAACCTTTAACCTTCCTCTACTCGGTCGACTCCATTTGATTGGGGTTGACCGAGTCGAGGTAGAAGTTTTCTGCACAAGAGCCTGAGCATTCCTCCATTCATCCAGAACACTTGCATCCCGCTCTAAGACTTGAGCAGCCGTGAAGCTCTTATTGTTTCACACCACATCATTTCGACAACTCCATAAGCTACATGCATTCATTATAACCAAACTCAAATCCTTGCAACCATTAGTATTTAACATCAATTCCATCCATTCCAAAAACAAATTATATGAGATATACCGACCATTGAGTTCCAAGTTTAAACCAAGATTCTCTCGCGACTTCACAAAAAATGAGAGAATGCGTAATAGATTCATTAAAGGTATGACAAATCGGACATGCCATTAGAACGTCGACCCGTCGCACATATAGATTGATCGACTAGGAAGCACACCACGATAAACCTGCCACGCAATTTTTTTTACCTTCTCGAAGATTTTTAGCTTTGAGATTTTCTTCCACCCGGAATTGCTGGAACCTGTCATCGAATAAGAATCACTACAGAGGGAGTGATATGCCGATTTGACAGAAAAATGACCCTTTCGCTCGAAGCATCAATACCACTCCAATTCCGATGCAATTTGTTTTAATGAGATTCCTAGCACTCGCTTTGCATCTTCCTGACTGAAGCTTTCATTAACACGCTTTATATTCCATATCCTAGAATTCGATAACATGAGCGACTTCACCCTAACATCAAACAACTTATCATTTAAGTAGCTGACAGACCAATACATTTAACTACATACCATATTATTAACTACATATGGTGTGTAGTTAATATACTCCTTTCTTTCGTCCTGAATGAGTACCGTTTTTGATTTTTTAAAAAATTAACTAATACATTATCTAAAATAATTATTTACTATAGACTTATTTGATATAGTATAATACGTGAAAGAGTCCCTCCTAGGCTCCTTAATTATATTAGCTTATATACTCAATATACAAGGTTAGTTTGGGTATTATCCTGAATTAAATACACTCCTAATTTACATACACTATTACACCCCCTCAGTCGGAGCGGGAGAACAACGAACGCTCAGGCTGGACCTAAAGCGCTCAAACAGGGGACGAGGTAAACCCTTAGTAAAAATATCCTTATATTGATAGTCTGCCGGAACATGAAGAACTCGAACATGCCCCATACAAACCTTCTCTCGAACAAAGTGAATATCAACCTCCACGTGCTTTGTGTGGTGATGCTGTACAGGATTACTAGAGAGATAAACTGCACTCACATTATCACAGTAAACCAAAGTAGCACTCGACAAGGTAACCCAAAGTTCCAAGAGAAGGTTACGAACCCAACTTGTCTCAGCAACATCATTAGCCACACCACGGTATTCAGCCTTAGCACTGGAGCGGGACACCGTGACCTGACGCTTAAAAGATCAACTACGCAAGTTGTCACCCAAGAAGACACAGTAGCAAGATGTGGATCGGCGTGTGTCCGGACACCCGGCCCAATCTGCATCTGTGTAGGCAGTGAGTCCAGTAGTAGCTGTAGCAGTGATCCGAAATCCAAAATCAAGAGTTCCACGAATATATGCAAAATTCGCTTCAACGCATGAAAGTGAGACTCACGTGGGTCATGCATAAACAAAGATACCTGCTAAACTGCAAAGGAAAGATCAGGACGAGTAAAAGTGAGGTACTGATCGAAGAGCACCCGCCAAACTCCGATACGGAGTCGGATTAGAAACTGATGGACCTGAGCCACCAGAGAGCTGAGAACCTGTCTCAACTGGAGTAGCTGTTGGCTTACAATCCGACATAGGAGCATGCTCAAGAATCTCAAGAGCAAACTGGCGTTGAGATAAAGTGAGACCACTAGAATCACGCGAGACTGCAATCCCAAGAAAATGATGTAGAAGACCAAGGTCAGACATAGCAAATTCAATCGACAGTTGTGAAGCAATTTGCTGCACAAGATCATCAGAGAAATAATAATGTCATCAACGTATAGAAGTAAGTAAGAAATATCAGAGCCCCGGGAAAGGACAAACAAAGATTCATCGCTAGCGCATCTGGAAAACCTAACCGTGTTAGCGAGAAAGGTGGCAAACCGCTGGAACCAAGCCCGAGGGACCTGCTTAAGAACATAGAGAGACTTCCGTAAGAGATAAACATGATCAGGGTGACGTGGATCTCGATAACCCGGTGGTTGATGCATGTAAACCATTTCATTTAATTCACCATGGAGGAAAGCATTTAACATCAAGCTGACGGATTGGCCAAGAACGAGAAACAACAATAGTCAATACAGCACGAATAGAGGCTAATTTTACAACTGAACTAAAAGTCTCCTCACAATCCACACCACCAAGCTGAGACTTACCAATAGCGACCAAGCGCGCCTTATGGCGCTGCAAATGCCCATCAAACATATATTTGTGACGAAACAACCATAATGATCTCAAAATATTCGCCCCAGCTGGACGAAGTCCCAAGTGTGATTCTTAATCATAGCCTCATACTCATAATCCATAGCATGTTTCCTGTGAGGTCCCGTAGAGCAGACACATAGGAACCAGGTATGGGAGAAATGGGGTTAGCATTTTGAACATGTCAGTTGAGGCGAGTGATGGGCTTGTGGATACCGTGTTTGGAGCGGGTGGTCATAAGAAAACACATGAAGTGGACCAAGGGGCTAGTTTATAGGGAGCTGTGGCAGATATATTTGGGTAACATAGACATCCAAAAGTATGAAGATGACCATATGACGGAGTACGATGATAGAGAATCGCAGTAGGGACCTTATGGAGGACCTTGGTAGGAAGAATGTTGTGCAAATATACGACCATATGAAGAGCTTCTACCCAAAAACTAGAAGGGAGAGAGGCATGAGAAAGAAGAGTGCGAGTTATGTCATTGATGCGTCTAATCATTCGTTTAGCCTTACCATTTTGAGAGGAGGTTTGGGGACATGCAAAGTGAAAAACAAAGCCACACTTAGATGCATAATCATGAAATGAAGTATTATCAAACTCACCCCCTAAATCACATTGGAAGGATTTACCCAAAAACTACAATTTCAAAAACATCAGATTTATACTTTAGAGGATAAACCCATAAAAATTTGAAAAATCATCAAGCAATAACAAATAATACTTAAAACCAGATTTGCTAGAAATTGGAGATGTCCAAATATCACTATGAATAATATCAAAAGGTGCAGCAGTACAACTTTGAAAAGCAGAAAAAGGCAAACGAATGTGTTTACTGACTTGACAAGAATGACATAAATTGGAAACTTGTTCCTTATTACATTTAATAAATTGATGACTCCTAAGAAAATCAAAAACATGATTGCCAGGATGACCCAAACGGCTGTGCCAAAGTGGAGATGGAAGAACAACGAGAGACTACGATGGGGCTTGAGATGTGGTGCGGAATGACTGAACATGATATAGGTCCCCCGAACTCTTGCTCCTCAACAACAATGTCCCCGAACGAAGATCCTTCACAGAAAAACTGTTGGGGTCAAACTCAATAGAAACGTGGTTATCGGTAGTAAACTGACGAACATATATTAAATTTTTGATAATATGTGGAGCGATGAGGACATTATTTAAGCAAAGAGGTTGGCTAGAGGATCCGATAATCTGCTTTCCGGAACTACACACTGGAATAGACATGCCATTGCAACCAATCATATTATTAATAGGGCTAGAAGAAGAAACCATGGACAATGCACCTGAATGAGAGGTCAAGTGAGAAGTAGCCCCCGTGTCCATGTACCACTGTTGATTTGGAGGCTTTAATATCATACCGGTGAATGCTTCCGTGATATCGGTGGCAACAAAATCATCACCGGACCCAGTCGTAAAGGCCTGACTTGGTTGCGAGTTATGAGGGGCTAGAGTTGAACCAAGAATACCGGAGGCTGGTCGCTCAAAAGTGACGGGCGCCCAGCCAGGGTAGGATGGATATGGGCATGAAGGTAATCCCCACGGACCCGGGTACCACTGCTGCGGATATCAAGGTGCTGCCGACGCTTGCGAATTGGTGTTGCTACTGCTGCCCGCTCTGCGATTACCACTGCGATTATTCTTGCGCCTGCCGCCGCCCCCATCACCACAGTTGGTCTGCTGCTGAAACTGGTGCTATTGGCCAGGAGCAGCAGCTACATGGGTAGGTGCAGCAGCTACCAGAACACTTGTGGAGGTCGAACCGATGACGTCTTGGCGAGAGATATTACGGGCTTCCAGTCGGAGCATTGAGACGGCTGTCAAGAACGTTGGCATGGGCTTGTGTTGGTGAATCATAGTGGAGATGGTGCGAAACACAAATGAAATACCATGTGTAAATTGCAAAACCAACCGCATCTCAGTAACCGGGCAACCCACGTTGCCGAGACGATCCACAAGGCTCTTGAGACGAGTAGAATAATCATCAAGGGAAGAGCAATGTTCAAGTTTTAAGGATATAAATTCCCCTTCGAGTTCAGCGGCCCTAGCACCTAGGTTGTCCTGGAATGAGTTTTGAAGTTTTACCCAAGCATCCCGGGCAGACTGAGTCGGCGCAAAAATAGACTTAACCAATTCATCCGATATGGTAGCATAAATCCACTGTAACACTAGCGAATCAAGAGACTTCCATTGTGGATCATCTTGAGCAGTTGAGGAAGAAGAAATAAGAGGATCAATATGATCACTTACTTGGTAAGCATCTGTATGCAGGCGGAAGAATGCAGCCCAATGATCATATTGGACTGTCTGATTGTCAAGAATGAAGCGAACCTTTTCGTTGACGTTTGAAACAGTGAAAGCAGGATGTAATTTCTCTTTGCCCTTGTCATCGAGGGAGCCATAGAAGAAGCAGGGGAGGAGGGCAAGATCGCAACTTTGCTGCTTGCGTGCAGTGGCTAGGAGAGAAAGAAAACCTAGATATCTGATACCATAATAGAGTATAATACGTGAAAGAGTTCCTCCTTGGCTCCTCAATTTTAATAGCTTATATACTCAATATACAAGGCTAGTTTGGGTATTATCCTGAATTAAATATACTCCTAATTTACATACACTATTATTATTATGTTCAAAAGTCTCAAATTTAATTTTTTAAAAACTAGTATTAAATAAACTAACAATAAATAATTTTATATAACTTTACAAAAATAAGTCAATTCACCTTAAGAGCTGGTCAAAATTTAATGAAATTAATAAAAAATATCAAAGTAGAACATATATTTTGATTTTGAAACCTCCGGATGATTTAATCTTTATGTCCATGAAATCAGCCTTATCCAACGTGTTGAAAGGAGTCGATGTGAGCATTACAGAGTGAATAGTTGGTTCATGAGCAGAGCAGCTAATCCGTTGGCACAAAATTAGAAGATCTCTTATATGTGGGATGGAAATTGGAAGGTATCTAGAAAAAGTTGCAGTATATGCATAAAATAAAATAAAATAAAATAATAAATAATATATATATATTTTAGTTCAATTAGCCAAAAATTGATTAGAGGGACTTAGTTGATCGTATTATTATAAGAATAAATCAAGGTATACATAAGAAAGTTAACATTAAAATCAACAAAACCCATTAAAATGTTATATATTACGTAACGCATTTCCTCGATTCTACTGTTAATTTATATTTTTTATATTTAGTAATTTTTTTAAATATAAAAGTCAACTTGGACAATTAGAACGTTGACCCTATTTTCCATTTGGTATGTCCTTTTTTGTTGGGACAGAAGAAGTAAGCATGCATCGTTGTACGGTAGACATGTCTTATCATTACAAGGATTAGAGGCCGGTCCGAAGAAATAGTTGGCGTATTCCACGGTATTTCGTTCGTTAGTTAGGTGTCTCTTCCTGTTTCTATTTATAAATAAATGTAAGACGCAGCTTGTTTGATTCAATCTCTCTCTCTCTCACTCTCTCTCTCTCGCTCGCTGATCTCTGATCTCTGTGTTTTTTACTTCTTGCTTGATTCAATCGATCTTACATTGAATCTGGGCAAGATGGATCGCTGCAGCAAGCCAAAGTTGCTCCTAGTTGCAATATTAATCTCGTTTCTGTTTTCGGCCGCGGACGCTAAGGCCCCATCCGTTTTGATAAGCGGTAAGAATGTTTCAGCTGCTAATGCTAATGCTAATGCTAATGCTAATGCTACCGTTTTGATACTCAGCAAAAATGTTTCAGCTGCTAACGCTAATGTTAATAATGCTAACGCTCCGTTATCCCAATTGGTCACAGACTTCTGTAACGATCAGCATGTGGACGGAAAGGCATTCTGCCTCCAAGTTTTGGGCTCCGATCCTCGAAGTGCCACCACCGATAAAGTCGCCCTGGCCAAACTTGGCATGGAGCAAACGCAACATAATATGAAGAAAATCGTACAAGAGTTCTCCTCCCGATTGGGAAACCCCGCGACTCCACCATCGTTGAAGCCGGTTCTCCAGTCCTGTGTTGAGAGCTACAAGGGATTGATGAGCTCGTTCCAATATTATTTCAAGTTAGCGGCCTCTGGACAAGATGAGGGCGATTATATGATGACGTGGGATTATGATATCACGTTAGCCGGCGAGAGGGTTACAGATTGCCAGAAGGCATTGAGCTCCACCGCACCTCATGATGATTTGCTTGTCAAGAAAAGCCAAATTGGTACAAATTATTACGACATTGGCTTCAAGGCAACCGGTATCTTGGCCTCGTTGCTTCCCCGCCCCCAATGATCCCATGAAAAAAATCCTGATTTACTACTTTCGTCCAAAAATGAGTTTTCCTCGTTTGTTTACCATCGTAAATAAATTGGATGACTTATTCTGAGACGGAAGGAGTAATCGCTTAGAAATTACGGTTTATAGTATTTGATGGTCTCGATCGTTTTGGTATGTATTAGGAATAATCGTTGGCTATTATTGCCTGTAATGTATATTGCCATGATTTCTGTTTTGCTTTTCATTGTTATAATCAATTTTCGTAGTAAAATTAGTTTTATTTTAAAAAATAATAAAGTTCCAAATGGAGTAAATGAATAATCAAAAAATAGATATAATGTAAAACCTATAATTACAAGTAATCATGGGAGTATATATATCCTTGATTCTTGGGAGCTTCAACTGCATTACATGGTACATATAAGTCGATCCCTCGAAATATGCACACTTTTTCCTTTGTTTGTTTGTTTGTTTTTTTTTTTTTTTTAAAACTTAGGGATGGATTGTATTAGAATATCTCGTAGAATATTTTTGTAACTGTAAATATTATCTTTTAATCTCTTAAAATCAGTTGTAATCTTCTGTATAATCTTTTAGGATCAAGGATAGCTTTAGATAGGTTGTATATAAACCAATGTACAGACATAATGCTGGGCAAGGGACTGATTACGTACTTTCATGGTATCAGCAGACCAGCAACCCTAACCCTCTCTAACCCTCTTTCGAAAATCCCCCATGGCCGGCGGCTCCAAGCCCAACAACCCTCCCTTCCATCCTGCTTTCTCCGTCTCTAATATCACAAACCACATCAAAATAACCCTTGACACTGAAAATGTCCATTACGCTCACTGGTCTGAGCTTTTCAAAAACACAACCGTGTCATTCGAAGTGGCCGACCATATCGTGCCTCCCGATCCCGAAACCACCGTCCCCAAGGATGCTCAATGGTATCGCCTAGATGCCATTGTCAAAAACTGGATCTATGGTACCATATCCGTCGATCTCCTTCATACCATCATCACCCAGGTGCTAATGCTCAAGAGACTTGGGATTGCCTAGCCGATATCTTGCAGGATAACAAACACTCGCGAACCGTCTTTCTCGAACAAGAGTTCGCTCGTACTACCATGGACCAGTTCTCGTCGCTTTTAGCCTACTGTGATCAATCACTTAAGATGATCGCCGATAAATTGTCTAATGTCGGTGCACCAATCCAGGAAGATCGCCTTGTGCTTCATCTTTTGACCGGTCTGTCCGAAAGCTATGCAACCGTTCCACCCTCATTGAACAAAGCACGCCTCTCCCGTCCTTCTACAAAGCCAGATCCATGCTTTTGCTCGAGGAGACGCGCCGCAAGCATTCAACCCCATCCGATACTGCCCTCGTTCTGGCAAGATGACAAGATGACAAAGGATCTTGCACTCATTCTCCATGGGTCCAAGCTTAGCAGGGAGCACTACCTGAACACCGAAGAATTTATCGATGCTGTAGCAGATGAGCTGAAAGCAAGACTCCAGGGGAAATCATCACTGTAAACGCGTGCTATTAAAAAATGGCTAGTGTTCGATCTCTTCAGGGCCAACCGAAGAGGTTCCGAATTGAGCCCAATATAGCGTGATTCAGCTTCTTCATTCTTAGTTCCCATTTGCTACAGCATGTTGTAGAACTGCTTTCAATACAATAGATTTTACTGGTTGTTTTTCTGAGGTAATTTGTGCCAAGGCTCAATGTATTGATATATTTTGGCCTTGGGCGGTACGATGATATACTAAGACTTCATTTTGAGAATGTTACATCTGCAAGTTACAACATTAAGTTGAAAACCTCTTTATATTGAATATCTGTGAGAGGAATTCTTGATCAAAAAAAAAAAAAAATACTGCCCTCGTGTCATCTAGCCGCACTCCTGCTCCGGAACCAGAGTCGGCCTTTATGCCCCCCGCCTGTTCATTCCGACCTCCCCAAGGTCGAGGGCGTGGCCGTCCCGATCGCCATTCATCAGGATGCAGTCGTGGTTAAGGACTTGCTGTTAGCCGTGGCTATGGACAACCCCCCCGGACATGGTTCCCCTACTTGCCATGGTACTACCCGGCACAATGGACCCCTCCCCCGTGCCCTTACCCTACTATGCCGTGGACTCCTCCTCGCACTCCTGCTCCTGGCGTCCTCGGCAGCCGCCCTCCACAGGCCTTCATGGTCCAATCGCAAGATGCAGAGTCTCCTGAACAACCCGGTGCATTCCTCCCCACTGACATTGCTGCTGCCATGCAATCTA
>JAOWAN010000043.1:5531157-5549938 GCA_028566635.1 Lobelia cardinalis
GTTTTAAAGAAAATTTAATTACGAATAAGAATCCGCAAACGGATCTTAATTTGGAGTTATAAATAATGAGATATGTGCGTTTAACGTTTAAGGGGGGAAAAAATAATTGTGTTCACACCTAATTAAATACTAATTGACGAGTTTGTCCAGATTTTTTGGATAATTACGAACTATGCCACCGAAAGCTTTAAATATGAATCTAATCTCATTCATTGAATCTAATCCAATGAATGAAAATGGTTCCTACGGTTCTCATTTAAGGAGGTTCCTAGTGGAGTAAGACCCTATATATATATATAATTTTTGGAATAAAACTGTAACTTTCAAACATAAAAAATATTAGAAAATGGACAAATTATGAAATAGAAAACATTAATTGAGAAAAATATACGCACACACAAGTGTGGGCTATTTTACCAATATATTATGTCCATGCAATTATTTTTGCATCAGAAAGATATCCGCTGGACCTTGAAAGCTGTTAATTATGAAACTATCAACCAATGTATACTCAATTACTGTTGATCATTTGAAACTTTGCGCTTGTCGACTTATCTAGTTGCATTTCAAACTTTTGCATGATATTCATAATCTCAATCTTAATATAGATTTGGGGAGTGTTTTTGTGGGGGAGAAAAGTATCAATACAAAGTCAACTAGGTACAGTAACCTCCCATCCCCCAACCTCATGGGGAAAACCACACATCACCATCCTAACCCTCGATACGACACCACCCTGAACCATATCCCTGTTGGTTAGACAACTTTACATGCCTTGCCCGTAGCAACTTCATCTTCATTTATTAATACGGGCCCCACATATCCAGGACATCTAAACTGTGAATTGGATTGAATTTTTACGTACTCAAACTTTGGAATTATTAGAGAATAATCCAACATATGAATATAGCATATCATATCAACTGAACTAATAGATTTTATTTTGTTTCGATAGAAGGGAAATGTACGGATGAGGGAAAGGAAACAGGTTTGGAAACTGGATGCTCTAGGAAAATAGAGTATTTTTTTAGATAAAAGAAGAATTTCATTGAATAGAGTAATACAAAGAAGGCGGACAAGACGTCCACCAAAAAAATAACAAAAATCCAAAAAGCACACAGATTACTGTGTAGCAGCTCTCAAATCTCTAGACAAATCTCCCAACAGAGAAGCCTGCACATTTATCTTCTCCCACAAAAATGACAACGATATTTCTCGATTTCTGAAGATCCTCCAATTTCGCTCGATCCAAATATTCCACAACGGGCTAAATAAGGCACATCCCCACAACAAAGATGCATTCCTCGAGCAAGCAAAACTCAAATGAGTAATCATGCAAAAATCTTCCAAAGAGTGAGACATAATGCAGATCTCACCATGCACCCCAAACAACCTGCCCAGGAGCCTCCTAACCGCAGGGCAATGCATCAACAAGTGTCGTTAGGACTCACTAGCTCCCATTGCACATATCTGGAGAAATATGTCTTTGGATGTCTTATTTGCCGCCAATTATTAGTATTCAAACGACCAAGAACCACTGATCAAGCAAAGACTTTGTATTTAAACGGAACTTTGGACTTCCAAATAAAATTGTAAAGAGAAAAGTCAGTGCATGTGGGCGAAGAGTATCTTGCGTATACACTTAGGAATTTCATGACCAAAACTAATCTTAGATGTCCTTAACATTTCAACTTACCCGCTCATATTTTTTTTCTTTTTCATTTTCTTGTTGGGTTTTGGGGGGGAGAGGGAGGGGGGGGGACGAAGCACTAGATGAATCTACTACTGATTAAACTCCTTCGAGACTCGAGCTTTCGTTTGGTTTCTGGTTCTTAAGGAGCTACTAATGACATGTTACAAAAGCAAATGCCCGATAATTGGATTTCCCCAGACTGGCGTGTGATGAATAAGAATGCTTCAGAATCTCATGTCCTTTGGAGCTGGATGACTCTGTTCTCTGTGGCTTGTTTTTTCCAGAAGCAGGTTAGAGGATTGGGGTGAGGGGCGGAGGGACCTGTATAATGGCTGTGTGAGGTATTGCTATTCACTGGTACATAAAATAGACAGAAGTTTCAGATATCAGGCTTTGTTGGGCTAGGATTATGTATCTGGCTTCTCTCTAGACGTTAGCATGGGATCATCTTTTCTTCTTTGGGGTGGGGGTGGTTTACCATTCGGAGTTTCGGCAGGAATGGAAAGCTTGGTTTTTTATTTTTCTTGCATCTTCTTACTCCTTTATTTCCTCCCCCAAGATATCGGATGCCCTCGTACCAAATACATATTAAAGATTAATCTAGTCCTTTGTCCTTCTTCTTGTACCTCCTTGTCTCTTTCAGTCCTTCCATTTTAATCTATCTTGATTCGCTTCTGATCGAAAATGTCTGTTACGTATTAAATAATGAAATAATGAAATGTAGTGTAAATTGTTCATATAGAATACAGATAAGAGCCAATAATCCTAAGGATGCTGTAATAGTCCAGTATTCAATAGTGTAAAACAATCAAAATCAAGATTTTCCTCTTCTATACAAACATTGATCCGTCAATTAAGTGTGGGTGGAGTGGATTCCGGAAGGTAATGAAAACTGTATTCTAGAATCTGCCACTGGAAATCATTTGTTAAACAGAATTGGAACAAACAACCAGAATTCAGTTGCCAAAAGCCATTGAATTGTTGTTTGAGCGCATTAGTCCTTAGGACTTGAATGATTAAGTTACTACCTCTAAAGGTATTGTAATATTTGTAATTGCAAGTATAATTCACCAAAAGATAAGTATGTGACTATCTGAAGTATTGTCCAAAGTGTTATGTACTAAGGGAAGTGCATGATCCTTTTATCATTGACTAAAAAAGTGTCTTTCAAGAGTGATTGCATGTTTGGTTGAACAGGAAGGGGTCCTAACTTAGTTGGCCATAACGGTTTTTGTATCTGGTTAGACGGTCCTTCTGTTGTGTACTCTCCTACCAAAATGCACTGGTGTCAAGCAGTTTTCACTTAGTCTGCTCACTTACTTACCAAGATCAGTTTGTATCAAGCAGTTGTCAATCAGTCTTGTTCACTTTCTTACCAACCAATCGACGCTAGGTGTAAAGTGTGTCCTTATATTTCATGCCAAAGCCTTCCTTTATTTTAATTTTTTCATTTGCCTCTGGGGGGTGGGAGGGATCGGGGCTGGCTTCATTATCCAGTGGAAGTAAAGTTTTTAGTTTTCATGTGGCTTGCCAGTTGTTTGTTGTGGTATATTTACTTATTTTAGGGGTATAAATATTGATGTCGTCTCGTCCCTTTTTTTCCTGTCCACTTTGTTTTCTTTTGGTAGTGTAATTCATTTAGTTGTAGTTCCATGATAAGTTGGGGCTTCCTTCCCCCCTCCCCTGCCCCCCACCCATTTGTCCCTGTCCCTCTGCAGAACTAGTAGCCACTCATATGCAGATACAAATACTGTACGAAAGACTCATTTATATAGGGGCATTAACCATGCATCTCTAAAATTAGTTCGGCTGTTTTCTGTTGTTATTCATGTACAAATAAACAGCTACATTTTATATGCATGTGATATGGATTTGACTCTATAACTGATCAGGCTTGCTATGCTGTTCTACAAAGCTGGGTTTCAAAGAAGTTCATGACTGGATGGTAATAACCATTGCAAAAAGTACTTAAAAATTTTGCTTTTTGGTTCATCTGGTAACTTTGCTTTTCATTTCAAATTGCAGTGTGGTTCTCTTTCCTGTGGCTGTCACATTTTTTGTCACATGGTGGTTTGTACAGTTTTTTGATGGGTTCTTCAGTCCCATTTATGAGAGGCTCGGCATTGAAATATTTGGTGAGTCATCAAACAGTATTTATTCTTGAGGTTCAGTTGCAGCTAATGCACCTTGTGTGGGTTTGGTATGTTTTAGTCTATTCGTAATATCCATGACACTAATCTGTGTCCCTTGCTACTTTTATTGTATGCTCCTATAGTTGATAGGACAACTATTAGACCTGCGCTGCACTATTGTACGGAACCGAGTGTTGGGCCATTGAGAAAGAACATGCTAACAAGATGAGCGGTGCTGAAATGCGAATGGTAAGGTGGATCCGTATGGTAAAACAAAAATAAAATAAAATCATAATGAGCAAAATACAGAAGGCGGTAAAAGTCTCTCCTGTAGTAGAGAAAATGAGAGAATCATTTAAAATGGTTTGGAGTTCTACAACGTAGGCCTCTTAGTGCACCTGTAGGGTAGTGTAATGATATCGATCTCAAAAAAGCTAGCGGTAGGGAAGACCAAAAAAAAATATGGATGCATATAATACAAAAAGATTCGAAGGATTGTCGGTTATGTGATGACCTTGCATTTAACTGTATTGAATGGCGGAAAAGGATTCATGTAGCCGATCCCAAGTGACTGAGAATAAGGCTTACTTGAGTTGGGATGTTCCTATAATTGAAGGACAACCACAGGCCCTAGAAATGACCAGAGAATGCTGGTATTATTGGTAGGATAAAATAAAATGTGTTCACCTAGAAGTTTGGAGAGTTCTATCTCTCAACGGCTTCTATGCAGTTCTCTCTCTCCCCAAACATTCGGCATCAAGACCTTCTTCATCATTCATGCCCCCACCCCCATATCATGGCCCTCACAACCGCAAGTTTTCTACACACCTCTTTATCTCCTATTCACTAAATTTTGTCTCCCTCCCATTTAATCAAACGGTTCGTATTGACAAGTTTCTTTTTTATCCTATCAACAACCATGGTCTCCGCTCTATCTACTATGAACAAGACCGTCTTCCATTCTCACCAACACCACTAGCATAAAATGCAACACAACAGAAGAATCAAAGTCCAAATGCAACCTCATAAACTTCATAGTCAGGCACTTCTAGCTGCTGGTGTTATGCAAGCACAAAGCATCATTAATTTGACATCTGTAAACGTCCATTTTAATCTGTGATTTGTAGGAATTTCTGGACATGATGTCTGAATCTGGGTCATCACAGTGACCTGCTGTACAATGAACTGAATCTCTTAGATCAAATTAGTAGTAGTTCCAGTACAATGAAGAAAGTGGGTGAAAGATCAGCAGGCCTGTTGTTTCACTGATGCAAAGGTGGAGACGATTTACTTATTTACTCTCGATAAAAGAAGGATGTATTATATTAGAGTGAAAGGTAGAAAGCAGGAAGAGAAGAAATGAAAGGACTAACGGAAAATCTGGCTAAAGTAAAACCAATGCCACAAGTAGGGGTGTCAACGATCCGAAGTCGATCCGAAATTTAAGTATTTTTTCGGCTCGAACTCGGTTCGATAACTCGAAAGTTCAACTCGAACTCGAGTTCAAACTTGAAAAAATGCACTGATCTCGGCTTGAACTCGGCTCGATAAGAAATTTTCGATTTCGATCTCGAGTTCGAGTTCGAATAATTTGAGTTCGAATTCGAATGGCTTGATAACTCGAATCAAATATATAATAATATATATTAAAAGTATACATATATTTTAAGAATATATGTAATAAAATTTTAAAAATATATTAATATAAGTCAACTCGCGAGTTGGCTCGTAAGCTCGATAAGAGAAATAAATGGATCGATAAGGAACTCGAGTTCGAACCGGCTCGGATCGAACTCGAAATTTTTCGAAGTCGAATCGAGCCCAACTCGAGTCAACTCGTGAGCTTGCGAGTTGGCTCGATTCGATTGATACCCCTAGCCACAAGAAATGCGGCAAACAAAAGCCTATTAAAGCTAAAAGCCAGTGGACCGCTTGCCGATTTCTATTTTGATCCATCACCTACACACCAATGAAGTGAGCCTAAAGAGAGTTCCCAATCCTAAATCTCCACCATAACATCATTGCAAGAGCCAAAGCAAGCTCTTGAAATTTCTGTAGAAGTTAGACCTAGATCTCCTTCTTCTGCTGGAAAGCAAATATCATCCCACTTGATCCACTGTTTCTTGGAATTACCTTCAGCATCAATCCAGAAGAAGTTAGCAAGGATTCTTTGAATGCCTTCGACAGTTCCCTCATAGAAGAATTGATTAAGAACTGATCTCGAGACATATATTTCCCTTTTCACCCTTCTAATTTGGATCTGATTCTTCGAATATGGGTTCTTGAACATACCAGGTCCTTTTTTGTGAAGTTGTTCACTAAAGCTTTGCCCACATACATATTTTGACTTTCCTCTTTACCATTTCATTTGGAAGTCCAAGGTTCCGTTTAAGTATAAAGTCTTTGCTTGGTCAGTGGTCCTTTGTCATCTGAATACTAATTTTTGGCGGCAGAGGAGACACCCGAAGATGTATATCTCTCCGGACATGTGTGCTATGTGTATAGGGGCTAGTGAGTCTCACGAGCATTTGTTTATGCACTGCTCTATGGCTCGGAGTCTTTGGGGCAGGTTGTTTAGGGTATAGGGTGAGATGTGTATCATGCCTCGTAGCGTGAAGGAGTTCTACATGATTAGTCATTTGGGTTTTGGTCCATCGAGGATTGTTTTGGTGCTGTGGGGTTGTGCTGTTTTCATTCCGTTGTGGAATATTTGGATTGAGAGAAACTCTCGGATTTTAGAAATCGAGAGCTAACGCTTCCGTTGTTGTGGGAGAAGATCACTTTGCAATCTTCTCTTTAGGCTAGGAGTTTTGGCATTTTCCGGAAAATAGAGAGATGTTTATAATTTATTAGTAGGTTTGTCTTTGGGAGATTTGACCGGAGATTGGAAAGCAGATATAGAGTAATTTGTGTGTGTGTGTTTTTTTTTTGTGGATTACTTGTCTGCCGTCTTTCTACCTTCTTTCTCTCTATCAATGATATTCTTCTTTTATCAAAAAATAAAATAGAATTGGCCCGTAAATTCTCAACGACTGAATGGAACGACCATCTAGTCTTCTTGACAAGACAAGTGGGATATCTCAGATAAATGATGGGGAAATTTACCCTATGAAATCCAGTCATCTGAGAAATAATATTGTTTCTAACTGAATGAACCTTGGCAGTAAGAAAAAAAAACTTTGCTTAGTTGACCTCTTGTCCAACAAATAGATTGTACCTTTGAAGAAGAGACACATGACTTCTTAAGGATCCTTTTGCAGTTTAGAGGCACTGCTAAACATCAGAAACATCATCTGCATAGGCCAGGTGAGAAACTACGGGCACACCCCTGGAAACTTGATAGGCAAAAGATGATTTAGAGTGTTGCAAAGAAATTAAACCCCTGCTAAGAGTTTCAGCAGCAATGATAAAGAGACATGGGGATATTGGGTGATTTCCCTGATTCTTACGATAACTTTGCACAATTCTAACATTTGGTTCTGCTGTATCAATTTCGAGGATGGCGGATCTGCATTATGAAGCTCTATAACTTCTTAACTACAGTTTTCACTTACACATAAAACAGCCTTCGCTGGTGTGACATTAAAGAAGTTGTACACTTTCTGCACTATTCAGTAATTGCTATGCGTGTATTCTGCGGTTACTCTGCGGTTACTCTGGAATATTGTGTTCTGAAATATGGGAGTTCTCTCTTTATGCTGAAGAGCAGTCAATTTAACATTCAAGATTTGCAATTCTATCTGGTTCTTTCAGCTCTAATATCCTTTTGTGGTGCTTCTGTGGACTTCCATTTAATTCTTCTTATCCATCCTTGTTACCCTTTGAGCATAAATAATGCTTAAGCAAGTTCCTTTGTTACGGTTTACTTTAGTATAAAATATCTTCTCTGTCTTATTCCTTTTTTTTTTTCATGCAGGCCTTGGATTCCTCACATCATTAATCTTTATATTCTTTGTCGGAATATTTGCATCATCATGGATGGGCTCAACAGTCTTTTGGTTAGGGGAATGGTTTATTAAGCGAATGCCCTTTGTAAAGCACATATACTCGGCATCAAAACAAATTAGCTCTGCTATTTCTCCAGGTAATCTCCATGAAATTTTCTTCTAGGCATCAGTAGCACTGACCTCTCAGGATTATAGTTAGTTTAAAATGAAAAAGAGTTGCATGCAGCTGACACCATTCGATATGTAGTGTAAATGATGGCTATAGTTGTGCTTCCTTTAATATTGATCTAAGATTGTAAAATTGCAAACAAATAGCTATATCTTGGAAGTTAGTAATTTTTTAGTTTCTAAGCACCTTCCAGGTTTTCTTAGTAATGGCAATCAATTTACCTTTTGAATTTTGACTCATTGAATACTGTAAAAACAAAGGGATACTGTAAAATCTCAAATGAGCTTTGGCTTTTGTTCTCAAAGAAGGCTAGTGCATACACGACCACCGCCATGAACTTGAATCAAACTCATCAACTGACACGTCACTAGCAATTCCACCAATTTTCTTTCCCACGCATTGGGTGGAAAATACTTTTTGTTGAACATTACTACGAACGTTTCCCAGGTATATTCTCCGATTTCCTTCAGTTCCGTGCTCCATTTAGCTGCTTGCCACCACTGTCTTGTTTCGCCTTCCGACATGAAAGGTGACAAATGTGACGTTTTGCACGTCGATACGGGTCATGATTCCGAAAACTTTCTCCTTTTTCTCGAGCCACTTCTCGGGTAAGCGTTCTCTTGGGTTCTGTTAAGCTTTGTAGCAGCTCCTTTGCACCTTGCTGGACAGGTGCTGATGTCGGCACTTGCGCTGCTTGTCCCACACCTGCCTCGATAGCTTCTTGTGTCAGATTCTGCAGGAGTGCTGCAAATGTAGGCTCCATGGGGTTACCTCCGGCGTTCCTAGCAGTGGGTTTTTGTTCCTGGGTTACGGGTTCTCTTCAGGCTCTTGGCCTCATCAGCCAGACAGGGTACTCCCACAGCCACATCCATGCAACATGTTGTATAAGAGAAGGAATGGTTTATATTAGTTTGAATTGTTACTAATAGGGAATCAGGCACGATCCCTTCGAAAATCTGAAGTTTGGTGATTTATGTAGTCAAAATGCAAGTGATATTCACTATCACCAATGTGTGCACACAAAATCGAATAACAAAACAAATTTATGGAAAAACTTCAGGGAAAAACTTACACGATTTGCATCGAAATTAATTCCCAGCGGGTACACTTCAGTAAAAAAACGACCAGGGGGCGAGATAGATGAAGAGTTGCTATTGACAAATAAAAAAAAAGGAAAACAAAAAGTGGACCTAATCCATGAAAAACCACCGTACCTCGAAATAGCTGTCGGCCAATGATCCGCGAATTTGATCAGAGATCGGGGAGAGAAAGAGAGGAGATCGTGTAGAGAGGAAAGAGATCTCATGGCAGCATAGGAGAATGGACGAGACACATTGGAAGAAATGGGAGGTTTTAAACGCCCTGGAACATTCCAGAGTGTTTCATTGTTTGGTCTATTGAAACAATCAAAGGGTAATTTGAGGAGTTCACACATTATAATAGTCTAATTTTAGAAAAGGGACAATTTCTTGAGACAAAGAAATGGAACATGGGACATTCTTTTCAGGATGGAGTATCAAACACCAACTGAAGAAAGAAAAACCAGCATGAACACATGTGAGATATGATATCAAGTCGAGAGATGAAAACTTGTGGTTTCTGTGGCCTTTGTCTGAGTTGTTTCTTGTTTAGATGGTGGAAACATACGGCACCATGAGTGGAATACAATTTTATATTTGTTCAAAGATTTCACCTATGCTAGTTCAATCAGTAATAACTCCCTTCTTTTGGCTACAGACCAAAACACTACTGCTTTTAAGGAGGTTGCCATCATTCGTCATCCTCGTCTTGGTGAATATGCTTTTGGCTTTATCACATCCACTGTTGTTCTTCAGGTACTTGCAAAGACTTCTTTAGATTTCATTTTGTGTCATACTAGTATATCTGCAGCCTTATTTTGAGAATTCTGAATCCCTGCTTTTATTTATTGATGATCATACATTAGTCATTTAGTTATACTGTGGCTTGTTATGCTTTCTTTGGTGCCCTTAAGATGAGTGCAATATGAAAATCTTCATGGTCCCATCTCTTCCTCTGCATACTCTTGAGAGTGCGTTTGAATGGCTGTTTTGGCCACCATCTCTTTATATTTCTCTTTCAACACCTCATTCTATTAGGAGAGGAAAACTGTAAACTGTTGGTGAGGGAACCAAATTTAAGACCACATTTATATGGGAAATATTGCTTGTAAAATGCACCAAAGAATAAGCTATTAGAGATACTGGGGTACTTGATATTCTGTACGTCCTATACGAAGTCATTTTTTCCCTTTGAGTTTATCACCCTCACCTCCTCCCCCTTAAAAATATGTAAAGAAGGAAAAGTCGATAATTGTAAATATAATTCTCAAGTAAGCTGTAATTTTTTATTTTATTTTTTCAAATCAACAGTGATGCTCAGTGCAATTTGTTGGGACATATACAAGGAAGTGAAAAGCCCTAATGAAAAAAAATTGACCCTCTAAGTAGGACTCTAACTTTTGGATGAAGGGAGTGTCGTGTAGAATATCATTCCTACGAGTCTATGAACTCCTCCTCTGAAAGAATATCATTCCTACGAGTCTATGAACCCCTTCTCTGAAATGACTTGGTGTCTGTAAATTAATCTACCATAGCAGGCGCCATCAAGCATATTGACAACATCTTGAACTGTTTCATCATTTAAGCTATTGGGTGATATATCTGTTTGTGCTTCTATTAAATCTGAGTTGGATAAGGTCAATTTCAGAGAGATGATGGAGATGAAGAGTTATGCAGCGTGTATGTTCCAACGAATCATCTCTACATTGGGGATGTGTTTCTGGTCAACTCTCAGGAGATTTTAAGACCAAATTTGTCCATAAGAGAAGGCATAGGTTCGTTTTCCAGCCCATATCTTGTTGCTTTAATATGATCAACCTGCTGCCAACCCATAAAGCTTTTCACAGTGGTTTGATGATTTATTTACTTTCCCGTTTGCGGGAAAATCTAATTTGTATTGTCCATGATGTGTATGAAAAACTATTTGAGTTGCTCTATACTTCCTACTAATTTTGCAGTACCTTAAAAATTCTCGTGTGCTTTGCTTAATGAACTTATGATTTGTTGATCTGATTTACTCGTTTTTTTTTTTTTTTCCTTCTGTATTTCAGAGATTATTGTTTCAGTTGGAATGTCAATGCCGCAAGTTATTTCTCCTATAGAAAGGATTCCACGCCAAAATGATAGGATGCCACTAAACAGAATGAAGTAGACGGACAATTCATCCTCTAGTCATTACATTACTGGTGATTCGATAGGGACATGTTGTATTTCATATGTCATATTTCCTAGTCCTTTTTTTTTTAGTGTATGAATCAAACGGACACTCAGAATATTTGTTCAAGCTTTATGAAATTCACTTGTTTTAAGAGTATGAACCTGTGATCGACGGTGGGATATACTTCTCATTAGCAGAGGCAGTTGTGCAATACTTCTCTATTTTCATTGACACTGTACTTTGTAAAAAGTAGAAATGCTGAAATATGGTGTCTAGATCTTCTAGACTTTGTACCTTTATTGGTTTGTGTTTAGATCTGTCTCCAATGTTAATTATGTACATGAAAAATAGGAGCAATTCTGAAACCAACAAACAAATGTTGGTGGGATGAACATGCGAGCCAGACGAACTACTCACCCCCAGATGAACAGCTAGAGGCACAAGACACCATCTTCGCTAAAATGAAGTGATTCCCTTGTCTTAATAATGGAGTAGATCTTCTAATGAAAAAGTACCTGCAAAGATTTCATTCAGCGCCATTTGAGGAAGCATTTGCCTGTGCCTTTGTGCTGGTGCCTCCGTGCTGGTGCTTAATGGTAAAATGTGACAGAAGTGTGAGGTTTGGGTTAAATAGATCTCGTTTCGAAAGTAATAAGGAGACTTGGGGTGAACTCGAGCTTTATGCTGGTTAATAGCTGAGACCTTCGCGGCAGGTTATCAATAAACATCAGATTATGTAGACACAATCTCTCAACATCCTTGCTCCATTTTGAGGTGCATAAATCCAATTTCAAAGCCAGACCAGCAAAACGGGTATTGACGAAAAATGTTTGACAAATTATCCAAATGTTGTTGTGAATCATTGTTCCGTTGGATGATAAAAATGGGTAAAAGAAAGTGATAGATGAGCTCATGTTTTTATAATTGGATGCATATTAGCTCGTAGATAATAAAAGAATGCTTGTGTCCCTCAATTATATAGTTGAATAATGGGCGTAAGAGTAGTGATACACAAGTGGAAGAAAAAGAGCGTCAAAATAGATGAGGGTGGTTAGAAGACGTACGCTTAAACAAAAAATTTGTTCTTTTTTGCTATCTGTTGTTAATTTGTTGATATACCGATTTTAGAAATATGGCTCATTTTCCACCGCATAGATGTAATTTACAACATTTGCACCATATGAAAGAATATGTAAGGTATAATTCTAACAAATACAAACATATTTTGGGGTATGTTCCTAAAACGTCTTTAGTTTAGAAAAATAAATTGTCTCGACCCAAACAAAAAGCTGGAGTAGCTCAGTTGGTTAGAGCGTGTGGCTGTTAACCACAAGGTCGAAGGTTCAAGCCCTTCCTCTAGCGTTTTGAAAAAGTTCAAGCCTATATCATCTTATACTCGGCAATCATTTTAGTCCAGCACACAGCCTTGTTTATATCACACAAAAACAATACAATGAAATTCATGAGGATTCTCTTATTGAATCAAGGCAACTGATCAGTGTGGTAATTTAAACTGAAGATTAACATAAATGTCATTACAAAGAACCATATACAGATACACAATGTTATGCACACGAGAATCCTAATCGTTCTTTCACTTTGGCCGTCATTTACAGAGTTATCTAAAACTAGCGCTTCCGTCGAGCAGTAGGAGGTAGCTTCTCAGAGGGGCCAGTGGGAAGCTTCTGTCCAGTTTCTTTTTCAATCTTACTCTTCAGCTCTCTGAGTACTCGAATCTGCCTTAGCTTCTCAGGAGAGAGTTTGTCCCAGTAAATACCTACGCTCACAACATATATGAAGAACATTCAACTCAATCTGGATAGAGGAGACCAGTCTACTCCATAAGTATTAGCCTGAGTAAAGATAAAAGTTCTACCATGAACAGACTCAAAAAGAAGGAAGATTTCAACTAACCTTGAGGTTTGGGGATTGACGTGTCGGTGAAAATGATTTGTGTGGGAGTGCATATAATGTCAACAGGCACATCATGGATTAAGAGCTTTTCAACAGGAATATCATCGACCAATTGCTCGTCATGCACTGCAAGAACAATTTCCAATCAGCATCTTCATGAGACCGGTTAAAGAAATACTACTCTCTCCGTCCCAAAATGAGTGCTAATCTTTCTGTCCAAAAACTCACATTACTTAATTTGTAATAATATTTCAATGCAGAAAGCAAATGGTGAACCATGTAACCACACTTTTTGGCCGGAAGTCTGATTATCGACCAGGACAATCATGCAGCTCAAACTTTCATGATATAACATGAACTTCCTTTGAAGAAAATTTGCATCAAGTTATAAGAGGTAATAACATAAATTCATATTGACTTCATTAAATTACTCCACCAAAGTACTACTGTTCATATGGTCCTATGTGTACACCAACGACAATCAGGATGATTCAAATCGGTGCCATGAAATTTAGAAGCTTACAAAACTGAGTGAACTTTTAAGTGGCATGATACTATTTTCTAAGATGGTTGAATAGTTGAGATGGATAACGAGTTAACATATAATGGTCAACTATAAAGCCGTTGTCCGCTCAATGCAGCACTAGAATATCAGACAAGCGAGTGCTTCAGATTTACAAATCTCTCTTCAAATGGTATCATAATCTAGCACCTAAAAGGGAACTCAAACGAAATGCAGTATAGGGTAGAATAAAAGAAACTTTACCAGATGTGACAATTGGTGTTTTGTCATCAATTGCTCCCATGTAACGCAACATTCCGTACTCAAGCTCCGCAAATCCCTGCACCACAGTTTTTCTTGTAAATAACAAAAACAAGTACCAAGAATTTATCATCCCATAAAATACCACCCAGATGAGTATTAATTTCAAAAAGTTTCAACAACATTAAAACTGTTCCACCAATGACAAACCTCCACATATTTATTATATCATTAACCGCTAACGTACTTGCTAAACAATGTAAAAGGTGAAATATTATAACGTAAAAGCATGATGCTCCAGTGTCCACCAACTTTAAAATGCAAGTTATTTTTAGGGTTTGTGGAACACTGAGAAGCTAGAGGAATACTGTATGAGCAATTAAGTACACAATTCTTGAAGAAATCAAGATCTGATGAAGCTCTGATGGAAGTATTCCCCATGTTTCTGGAAGTGCAGCAGTAATGCATTCAAGAAGATAGCCTTGATGACAATTATCTTGAAAAACTATTAAAAGAATAATCAAGAGAAATATCCACCAAATCGTAAGAATTATCATGGTGAGTATTCACAAAATGAAAGGGATATGTGCTCTCTTGGACCTCCAAAACCTATCCTTGTGGATATTTTATGTATGCTCGAAATTTGAACAGGAAAAAAAACAAAAAAAAAAAAAGGCAACAATCAAAAACCTAAAATAAGAAACTCCGAATATTCAACAAAAATCTTGGCATAATACAAACAGATATTCTCTTTTTTCTTTTTGGAAAACTGCTATAGTTTCACATGCTTCCAAATTCCAAACTACAAACAATTATGTCACTAGCCACATGCAATTAACTTCCTAGTCGGTGACCGTGTTGAACAATCTCCAGTATTACCAAGGTCACTCCAACATAATAACTTGTGTAGAGCCCAACAATAAGAAAAAAGGTAAATTTCTACATTCTTCCTTTAAGCCAATATTCAGCAGGAGTTCAAGTGTCTAAAATATCCCATTGGCATAACTGACAACATAAATCCATTTCTACATATAAAATAATATTGTCGATTAATTAAGGGAATTTTTAGTGTTTAGATCCTTGTCTTGGTAAGACTAACCATTTTATATTCACAAATTTTTAGTTCCAGCAGTCCCTCAACCATGTCCTTCTACTTAAGATTTCTATACCTCACCCTTGCCAAGTCGAGCACCAGTCTTTGGGTCAACAGCAACTGAGCCAATGACAATTAGGTCCACCTTGATCTTTTCATCCAATCCAATTGGCCTTCCATATTTGGCAACGCCAACAGAAGTGCATGCCTCATTGATGGTACTAGGACTTAACAAACTTAATTCAAGTACAGAGAAAAACCCAGTCCTCAGACGAGGTTGGGGAGTAAGTAGTTTCTTTCCACCTGCACGTATCTTTCAGTAATTAGGTAATGAAACAAATCTCAGACAGTACAAAATCTACCACAGAAGTCCACTATAATTTTTCTGAAAATGCCGCTGCTTAAATCAGCAATAGTTGAGAAAAACAAAATTCTCAGATTGGCTCAATAAGTTGAGGTTCATTTTCGCGGAGGAATAACAGTATTCACAGACCTGATAAACCCCTGTACTGTAATAACTACAAATGCATTTTCCTTGGAAATCTACCATCAAAGCAAACCCAACTCGATACATACTCCATGTTCTAATTATTTGGGCATCTATTAGTACAAAAATTAATTCTTTATGGCACTCCCACTTTGTCATGGTTTACATTTCGACAACCATATCTTTCATATTTCATCAAAATAACCATGTTATACTGAAATTATAACTTATTTTAGTAAAATAGTATAGTATGGGATTTCAGCTAGTTAACTACCACTATCAAGGCAAGAGTATGCATTTTTGCAAATCTCCATTCACTAACTAAATACGTAGAGCAGATCTCATTTACGCATTTGTAGTCTCTGACTCTCTATGCACTAACATGTGGCACTAACTATCATAATGACGACACTGAAAAGGTAACTAATCCTAGTAACATAAAACTGACCTGTAAGAGTTTGAAACCTGACTTGCTTTTGTGGCGTATCAGGATTGACCTTCACACATTTAGCCTCAAGGAACACCTCCAGTTCACTTAACTGTCAAACACATTTTTACAAAAGAATCAGCCCCTACTTTCCCTCCTAACAAAACACTAACCAGAAAGTAAACAATAAAATTTCAAAATAAGCAAGGCTGTCTTTACTGAAACAAAAAAATGCAATAAAGTTTAGCACTGCATAACTATTGATGCATTAAGAAATGCATAGCAAGTCAACATTTAGTGCCTTTTATATTACAATATACAAACAAATATTCCCTACATCCCAAAGTAAAGCGGCATTGTTTTTTTTTTCACATAAAAATTAAAGAAATCGAAATTTGTAAGCACCCAAGTACATATATTATACTCCCTCCATCCCAAAAGTATCTCCCTATTTCCTTACTCAAAAATCAACCTAATACAATATTAACTTACTACTAGGCATATATTTACTTTGTTTTAGATTCTAAAATTTTAATTGTTAGTAAGAATACTAAAATAAACTATCAATAACAAATTTTATACATTAACGATAAGGAATGAATTTGTAGAATAAATGTTTGGTCAAAGTTTAATACAAAAAATAGTCAAAATGGGAAGAACTTTTTTGGGAATGTGGAGTAATCTGCGTAGATATTATATAAAAAGCTACGATTTTTCCTTACTTTATCAGCAGCAACGGAAGCGCCAAGAAAATTGGGGATACGGTGGTGAACAGGGCGAGGGAACTGGGCAATATTTTGGGCCTCCATCAAATCCCAGACCCTCTTTCGGATCACCCATTTCCAAGCTTTCGGGTCATTTGCCTCTCTCTGGGAAGCTTCTTCGGCCATGGATTCTCGAGCCTTGGCATCGAGGGTGAGCCGCTGCGCCTCGTAGGCGGCCTCATCAAATGCAATGCCATCGTTGCTCCTCCTCTTGGCACCGGACGACTCCACCTTGAATGAATTACTACTTTTAGTTGAAATATTTTTGGAGAGGAAAATAGGGTTGCGAGTGTGCAAGAATGGAGAGTGTTCGATGAGTCTGAATGTGGATGGAAATCGAATTGGTGAACATATTTCCATTAATGGCGGAAGGTCGCACTGTTGTACGTATATAGTGGATAAAATGTTGGCGGGTTGGATTGTGGCGCGACTCCTCTTTATATATGTTCTTGAACCTTGGCACAGATTTTGAAGTGTGAACCATTTCACTCTTTTTATTTTTATTTTTATTTTTATTTTTATTTTTATTTAAATATTTATTTTAGATTTATATTTTATTGTTGATGGAAAATTAAAAAAAAAAATAGATTCATTTGCCAAAAAAAACTCATGGTATTTTATCGGAATTGCGAATTAACCTCGTGGTATTGCAAAAAGGAACATTTACCTAATTGTCATAGCATTTACAAATTTTCACCAGCATTTAGAATATACTAACCAAAGTTAACAAAAATAATTTTAAGACTTTCAATATGATTGCAAGTGGGCCATCCACTCATATTTCCAAACGAAATATATCTGAAATACTTATTCTATCTTAGTCGATACACTTTAATGGTCTCTTATTTTCACATTTTTATGCTCTCTCTCCAAATTATAAGGAGCGTTTAAGCGCTCTTTATTATGAGCAGTGGCGGTGCCAGGAAATTCATGAGGGAGAGTGAAATTATATGGAGGTTTGGGGGCGTTGTCCCCCAAAAAAATTTTGGGTCGAACAACCAAACTGGTGGATCGGGTTCACAAGAAATCATAAAAAAAAAAAGCAAAAGCGTCAAGAGTTTGAAAATTAATTTTTTTAATAATGACTATCCATTCAACAAAATAGCAATAGTTAAGAAAGTAATTTTCTTACGATTTAAATAGGAGTAGATCTTAGGGCATAAAATAGACACAATTCATAAAATTTATTAAATAGGGCACATGAAACTACTATAAATTGAAAATACAACTTCAAAATCACAAAGAAAATAATCTTGCTTAACAAATTTGATACAATGTCATAGCAAAATCAAAATGATTTCTAACCCTAAAATTTATCCCCAAAATTCAAATAACACTATGAGATAAAGAATAAAAAAGAATACCTAATCTATTGGCTAGATGGTGACGCCTAACGGGGTGCGGCACTGCGGATGGTGTTTCTTCTTGGTTGGTTAAATCCTTCCGATATGTTTTGCTCGGCGTGTTTCTCTTCTTCCTCTTGGTTGGTTTCTAACCTCTGATACTCTTTCCCTCTCTCTCAGTAAGTTTTCCTTTTCAGAAACCTACTTTTTGTTTAGTTTTTTTTTTTGTTTTGAAAATTACTTAATCAAAACGATAACAGAACATCTTCTTCTTCGAATCAGCCTAGGGCATCGAAAAATTCTTGGGGATGCGGATAGCCAGAATTTCTCCACTCCTATTGAAGAATTTTTGCCTTGGGGAGGGGGGGTCGACCGCACCCTCCCGCCCCACCTTGGCTCCGCCTCTGGTTATGAGGCCATATCTTTCCTTTCGTATTTCGTGAAAAGATGTTCACTTTCTGTTTTTTTTTTCTTGTTATGAGTATCCATCGAGCAAGTGTATTACACTCTTCAGATTGACAAGTGAATTGGGAAAAAATCGGTTCTTTTATCCTACTAATCGATACATAAATTATCAAATTAATCATGTACTATTTCCATTATGTATATTAATCGTGTAATTAATCATGATTTTGACTCTGTATATTAAGATTCGAAGGGATACGTATGTACATTTAGATACACAACTATGTATATTAAGATGCATACATATGTAAATTTAGATACACCACTATGTATATGAAGATACATACGTATGTATATTCACATACATACGCATGTATATTCAGATACACAACTGTGTATATATTAAG
>JAOWAN010000043.1:5550038-5569501 GCA_028566635.1 Lobelia cardinalis
TTATTTTTATTTTTATAGAGAGAGAGAGAGAGAGAGAGAGAGAGAGAGAGAGAGAGAGAGAGAGAGCATACAACTACTAAGACAACAAACAAAGACCTGCAACCAAAAGGAAGACAGATTTTTCCTAATGGAGCACAAGTACAGTGAAGGTGATGATAATAATCAGCGCTGTGAATAAGAAGCAATTTCCTACATGCAAAACCGACTGACGTATATACAACTTCCTCACCTGATGCTTGAGAAAATTAAGTGAAAAATACAAGCATTGCAGACCAAGAAGGAAAATAGTAGTACCACTAATGCAAAAAATAGGCAAACTATCATTGTCCATGTAACCGAACTAAAGATACAGAAGTAACACATGGTTAAAAAGGTAAACCACAAGCACATAAATATCCTCATCATTCAAGATCCATCAACCTTGCATGTCACATAGCCATCTTCATATTGTCTGCAACTGAGAAAAGGAAATGCGAATCATTGAATCGCCAAGGGAGCTAGCATGCTTGCAGACAAGGGCTTCAGCGGCTTGCTCCTCTGTTTCAAAAAGGATAAGGGCCTGCTTCTTTCCGTTCATCTCAAAGAGCTTTGAATTGACTATGGTTCCATGTTCCTCCAGATGGGCCATAATCTCTTCTTCCGTCACCTCCTGGGGAAGAGTAGACAAGTGGATCATCTTGGTAGGAGAGCAGCAGTAGCGGTAATTCTTTGCAGCATTACGGTTGAAGCGATTCAGATTGGAGTTTGAATATTCATGTGTTTCAGCACCTGTCGTTATGTTTGGGTGCTTTGAAAAATTCACCTCCAACCGTTTTCCAAATAGCATAGCTCCCTACATCCACATATCGGCAGCAGGTTAAGGGAAATGACCAACGAACAAAGGGAAAGTTATGTAACATTCTATGTATTCCATCAAATAATCCCTATTGAAAAGCAAACCTATTCAGAACATACAGACGGTAACTATTACTCTTCGTTTTTCTATTGTAGCCAACATGTATACTTCTTATAGGGTAGGGGTAAAACTAGAACACTAACGACTACATCTTCAGTTTGGTCTTTAATTTTTAAAACTAATCTTTGACCCGAACAAACCAAAAAGAGTAGATTATTTTGAGCGGAATGGAGTAACAGAATATATAGATAAGGTTTTTTTTTTTTGATGAATAAGAATTTTATTAGAAGGTAGAATGTACAAAAAATGTATAAATAGGATTTACCAATTATATTCAATCCAATAAAGCATCAGCATAACAAAATTGGTTTCAGTATTCTCCAAGCACAGTACATTCTGAAGAATCTGGTGTGCATATTCACTTTTTAATAGAAATAACGTCAATAACTACAGTTAAATTTTTTCCACTAGAAAGCCCTCTTTAGCCTAGTTTAGAACAAACATGTTCACGTAACATTCCAAGGACCTGTTTAGATAGCCGTTTTAAATTTTTCTTGATCCGAAAAGATGTGGTTTAGTGTACACATGGTACGTTTTCCAAACTAGTTTTATGTTTTTATCTCTCCAAACGTATTATTTTACCACTACCCCTATACCCACATTCTTATTACATCTACTACCTATAAATTATTATTAAAATTATCATCTCTCTCCTCATTTCTCTCTCTCACTATCCCCTTTCACTCTTTCTTCGGTCTCTCTCTTCTCTTCTCTCGCGATCCACCACCATGAGCAACCGCAACAGAAACTTTTGCCGCTATACCAACGACGACAATAACACCACCTGTACCACATCCACATCCACACCTACCGCCACCGCCAAAAAAGCTCTACCAAAACCCAGCACAATTTCCGAGCCCAAAGAAACCCTTCTAGAGCTCCAGAAAATAGGCCAACTTGCGAAGAAGAAGCATAACTAGGACTTGATAAGAGGAAAAGCTCCACCTTTATCGCTAAACTTCATTCCAGATTTCCTCTCTCCATTTGATCGCAAATTCAAATCTCAAAAACTCTCCACAATTAGCAATAATATCAACATAAACTTCAACAAATCTCCACAATTGGCATTGATGACGAAGGCTATTTTGCGATGGTTGGGAAAACGAAATTCATTCTTTGGCTGCACCTATGGCTTTTTTCAGATGGCGGTGGCGTAGCTCACCGGTCATATTGAAGGGGGCGGAGCTGATCGAAAGTGCTCAGGTGCCCATAGTTGAAAATTTCTGATCTGGGTATTGATCTCTATCTCAAGTGTGTGCGTGTGTCTGTGTGTGTGTGTGCGCGTGTGTGTGTGTGTGTGTGTGTGTGTGTGAGAGAGAGAGAGAGAGAGAGAGAGAGAGAGAGAGAGAGGGAGAGGGACATGTATCCCCCACCACAGACGAAGATAAGGGACGAGTGAAGTGGGTGGAAGGTAGGATACTGGAAATGGGATTGAAAAAGGTGGGTGGGGATGTTCATAGGGGACTGTACGGGTGTGGGGGGAGTAAAGGGGAGTTATAGGGGTCAGAGTAGGGGTCATCTATTTCAGTAATAGTCATCAACTAAAAGGGCATAATAGGTATTCTATTAAACTGGAAAAAAAAACTTTTTCTACGCCAAAATCAAACAATCGAGAAACCACCTTAAAAATCACTCATCCAAATGCACCCCAACTGTTTCAGCATTTTGCTCTACAGGTTGCTGTGAATGGTTCTCAAAGCTAACACTCCTATCAGCAGTTTTCAAACTGCGTTTGAAAGTCAATTTTTCTAATAGATAATTGGAATTCATATGCCCTTAAAATACAGTCATAATATGAGCAAAAGAAGAGTCAATCTATTTAACAGATTCACTCATATCCAATTACAAGTTACAAACTAAAACATAACAGACAAGATCTGCAACTAATCCTATGGAGTATTATGTTTTCTTTCGTGTTCAACCTGATGTCATCTCTCAGCAGAGGATGCACATTCAACTGGGAAAAAGAAGAAAAGACTGCATTAGGTGATGATCCTATGCAATTAAGAACACCTCAGCGTCGAGCATACAGAAACGGAACATTCTGAATTACTTTGGGAGCAATTTCTCACATGTCAAAATCTAACTACAGCCCTTTTATACTTCACAACACTTCATTTATAATTTAAACTACATTCAAGAATATCAAGAGCAAACTACTAAAATTAAAGAAGAAAATTATGCACAAACCATACCTTCAAAAAATGTACTGCCAACTCAGCCTGAAAGCCATCACCCATCTGGACTAATGCATGATCTGGTTTATTGCGCAGCAGTTTGATTCTTACAATGTTCCCATAAAGGGAAAATAGGTTGAAGAGCTTGTCCTCGTCTATCCTCTGAGATGAAGAGAAGCAACCACCAAGATTCAAGATTTCACAGAACCCACAAACAATATAAAGGAAGACCTAATCCCGCTAATAAGAAAATGTGTGTGCTTGAATGTGATTATGTGCATGGGAAAAGGAGAGAAAATTAACGAGGATGTGCCTCTGTATAAATGTGAATATGTGCGTAAGTGCATTTGGGGGGGGGGGGGAGCTTACAACAAAATTTAAATTATATGCAAGAACAGTGCACCGATCATTTGTCCCGCTTATTCCCGGAGGCAATCCTCCTCCAAAGGCAGCCGCAATTGCAGCAGCATTATTCATCTTGAAGTAAGAAGGCAGACAAGAAAATTTAGGTCCACACACCTGCTTGCAGTCTCCACAAACATGTCTATGAAAGGAGTATAATATATCGCTGGCTCAAATTCTACAAGCACCAATGCGATAGTCGAAGACATATTCTACATAAACCACTACTAGCTCAAAATGTCCAATAATCTCACCATAGTTGTCAATATCTTACGATATAAATGATACATGATATGATATACGATATGAGGTCACATACGTACCGCTGGCTCGAATCGATATGGTAGAATCACATGTATTGACCGCTTCCTGATACGTATCATATGATACACCGATATATATGATACACATCGATGCATAAATCTTGGGTCCAGGTCGAATTTGTCGGACCCAAATTTAATGAATACAAGTAAATCACTTTCATTTTCCCCAAGAACTTCAAATTTTCGTCGAACCCCTAGAAATTTGTTTCACTCCACTCTCGCTGCCCATGGTTCATGCCAAGAAGGGGAAATTTTCTAGCTTTAAACGATCTATGATGTGAATAAGAGTGCTTTACATCAAAAGCAAGTCATACATAGATTTTCTGCTCATTTACATATTAGTTATAATTTATTTAAAATGTGTTCTATATCTAACGACATGATACACAATACGATATTAGGGTCACTGATTCACGATACGCTATGCGATTTGACAACTGCAAATCTCACTACTTGCTCTTGCAACATCCCCCATTTAGAGATAAATGCCATATGGAAAAAAACTCAACGACAAGGAAAATAAAGCAGACTACTGTTGGAACTAGATGAGCTATCTTAGAATCCTCACGGCTTCGTTTGGATAGCGGGAAAGTCATGTTGGAAAGTGATTCTCGGGAAAAGTGGAGTGAAGTCAAGGAAAATGATCGAAAAATTATTGTACTGAACTTGTTTATTTAACAAAAAAGGTACATGAAAATTTGGCTTTAAACTTTCCCAGGACGCAAAATCCTGCTGAATGTGCAGGATGCAATGATATACGGGAAAGTGTTTCCAGCAGGAAAATATTTACGACGATTACTTAACTTTCCCGGATCACAAGCACACATTGGGTGCGAGAAAATACCGAAACCGTCATTTTTCTTTTCTTTTCTGCTACTCCGGAAAGGAAAGGAAAGGAAAAGAGGTGGTTTCTGCATTTCCCACACACAATGTGTTTGGTTGATTCGGAAAAATATTCTCGCAGGAAACACTTTCCCGCATATTGCATCACGCATTTTTAGCACGATTTTGCGTCACGGGATAATATGTACCTTTTGTGTTAAACAAACACGTTCGGGAAAATTATTTCCGGTCATTTTTTTTCTTTTAGTTCACTTCATTCCACTTTTCCCGAGAATCACTTCCAATATGACTTTCTTTCTATCCAAACAACCATAAGAGCTACGATTATATGAACGTCAGGATGAGGAATGCAGGAGATGGCCAACCAAACGACACCTAAATTCTCCTCTCTCTAGCAACCAGAAAAAACTTTGGAGCTCCAAATAGAAAGAACTTCAACCAGAAAAATACCCACCTGTGGAAATCCAACTGGAAAAAAAAAAGGACATATACGTCAGAAGCAATCTACAAAAAGCCTGCCAACAAAAATATAGATAATTATGCAACTGCTAACTAAGCACCTGGCCTTACTCCAGGAGCCTGAAGAGCATACATACCTCCTGCATCTCCATATCCAGGCTGGTAAAGGCAATGGATGAAGTTAAACTTGTTATCAGGCAGAGTGGGCGAGATATACATAATTATACAAGGCGAAAAATGAGATCAGAACATACTTGAGAAGCTCTACCACCCTTCTGTTCAGAAGGCAAGGATGGGTTTGTGAAATCCCTGATTAGAGAAATCACAAAGATGAATATTTAATGGAAAATCGATGAATTCAATCGAGGCATGCATTCTTAAGTAGCATCAAGAATTCATGAGTCTACCAACTCACCTTGACCGTTCATTATTGAAGTTCACTTGTAATTCATCAAGGCTGGTACAAAATCAAATGGCGTTAACCACTGAGCACAGAAATGCCTTAACAGAAGAGAGCGAGGGGGGAGAACAGTAAACAGAAAACGGAGAACCTACTTAGAAAACTGGATGTCCAATTGACAGCAACCATCATATATATTACGCCCCTATAAAAGAGTTTTTAAGTGTTAAGAATTTTCCAGAGGAAGAGATACCAAATAAGCAGTAATTGTTCATGGAATACTCAAGTCTACCTGGAGGGAATTTCTAGCAGCAATAGCACTTTGGCGCAGTTGATACTGGATAAGAGCCTGAAAACCTACACAATTTTGCACAGACGGGGTATATAAAACTGTCCAAAAAGCATAGAATGTTTGTATGATAACCTTTGAAGGTGGACACATCTTTTAAAGTTTAGATTTTGAGACAAAGAACAATCCATAGGTCGCAAAAAGAATATGAGTTATAAACATTCATATGCCTCATAATAGCAGGCAGCAAGCATACAGGGCAGGAGAAAATGTACACATTAATGTGTTCAAAATGAATGCCACCACCTTCCTTTTCATGGGTCAAAAATCACAGTTCAAATTAAGAAATAGAGGAAAAGAGATAGAGAGAAAGAAGAAACTTGAAGAAGCTGACCAGCTGACTTCTGAAACGTGACGATCTTTTCCACAAATCCATGAGGAGAAAACACTTGATGCAGCACTTCCACGGTTATAGGGTATAGCATGTGATGAATTGTAACTAAGAGAATTCGATTAGGCTTTATGTCCAGAAGGTGTCCAACAGCAGACCAGCATAGAGACAGAAGAGAGAGAAGAGAAGAGAATGAATAGAGAAGAATAGATAGAGAAAAGGAGATAGAGCTACAGAATATAAATATTTAAATGCCACACACAGATGCAGAATATATATTCATTAATTAGAGAGAAAAGAAGATAGAGCATTATAATTCCACATATAAGAGCAAAAAGAATGAACATTTATTAGTCATCATGACATCTGACAATTAATCACTCATGTGCAAGTGTGCAATAACTGTAAAATATGAATCATATACAGGAGAATGAAAAGGCTGGTGTTTCCTAAATATTTGATGTTATCACATCTAGTTAACTACCCACAGATGATTATCCATGTGCACATACCTTCTAAACATTCAAACTCAACTACTACTCAAGTCAACCTTATTCGTATCACTTGGGGCTACAATGCAATATTTTATTTTAGCCCTCACACAAAAGCTCAAAACAGTTACTCTAGCACATTAAGGATAATACAGAAGTTTCAATGTGCTGTGGAGACAGATCACAGGATGGCATAAACATGGAGAAAAAACATGACCCCTATCTCATCTGAATTGCTAGCCACTGAAAATAAGCCAACAATCTAAATTTAGCACCTTCACAGTTACAATTAACGGAGACCATTAAGGTATTATATAATATAATTCTGCTAAAGAAAGAGAAAGAGAAAGAGAGAGCGAACTGCTCCTTCTGGATTCAAATGTGTTTGTTACAGGTCACTAGAAGATGTAATAATCCATTTTTAATTACCATCTTTACAAATAATGCTATACAAAGTGAAACCATCGGAACCACAGTTAAATATCATGGATTGATTTTGCCCTGTTTAATGTCGAACCTTACGGAAGTTACTCATACTTCATACCACATTACCAGCTACAACTCTGCAACTTCCTAGAGACGCTTTTGATATTAGCCTGTCTATACAAGTTATAATTAGCCTCATTTCCCAATTAACCTGAATCAGCTGTTCAAGTTGGAGTCTTCGTTGTCCTTGGCTGATTTTAAGACTTCCTATCTAGTTCTCCAAGAAGTACAGCAGCAGCTACAATTACTGGTTTTATATATATATATATATATAGCAGCTAAAATGCCACATAGTGGTGATTAGCTTTATGAAAGCGAAAGACTTGGAAAACAACTAAGCACTAAGCCTCACAGTTAGAGTACCTATGTGGCCACGAATAAAGATTTATTCATAAATTCGGACCAATTAAAGAAGAGTATTCATCTTGGTGCAATTAGCAAAAGTAATATCCTTTGTCCTATAATACTGCACGAGTAGGGGGATAAAGCAGAGAATTATGATACATAGTCTTTGAGTTCCAAACAATATAAAGTTCCTGTTGTCCTTCTGGAGAAAATAAAAGTATATATATGTGAGTGCGCAAATAATAGGCAAAAGTGACATCAACCAAGCAAGAGTCACAGATGGAATAACAAGGACTCGGACTAAACAAAACAAAGTGAAAAGCATCATAAGCCCTGTTCTGTTCAAAATCCCAGAGAATGGAACCATGATCTCAAGAGTGATGCACGAAATCTCACACAAATGAAGGAGAACTGAGTTTTCAAAACCCACACACTTTGTTTTTCTTCTACCTACTTTTTTTTTCAATCGCACCACATGTGCACCATTTTCTTACTTATGCGTTAGTAAACCTATATGCCTACCATTACTAATGAAATCATTAATTCCAAAGGCATTGTAGACAAGAAACATATCTAGAAAAGGTTGCTACTTCGATTAGCTAAAATCAGCAAGACCAATTTCAAACATCAGCATTATAGTACTAACCTCATCTCCTCTCCCTTGGGTATTCTGCTCCATTGTAGTCAGTTCTTGATGTGATGAAAATTGAACATAAACATTTCGTCCCCTAGATATCATTTAAATATTCGAACCATCAGTTCGGACCTCGAAAATTGGCTAACAAAAACGGGTGTTAGCATGTTCATCAAGATACCTTATGCTTGGCTGAACATTTGTATAGAATTGCAATGCATTTACAGCTGAAGCAACATCTTGCATCTGGAGAAGGGCCTGTGAAATATTTATAAGATTAAAAAGAAGTTTCAAACTGCCATGGTATCTAGATAATTGCAAACATGTAAAACCTCCAACATCATATGGAAAATGTTAAGTACCTGATTTTTTGCACGAAGCATCACAAGCTTCGTGATGACTCCAAATGGCTGAAATAGCTGAAGCAAATCATTCTGCAAAAACAGCATACCCCAGAAAATATGATTTAGTGGCATGCTTATTAATTCTTTTGTTACCACTAAAAATTAAGAGTTAGCCTCATCAGAATGGTATCTAACGTTTTACTCTCTACATTGTGTTTAATGCTAAATGTGAACCAAATCCAACTGCATTGGTTAAGATGGAAATACGATATAGAATTATGACAGGTCAATTACGAAGTTGGTAAGGAGTACAAATTCATTTTACTGAGCTTCATTCCAATTAAATGGACTAGTTGGTCTAATATAACATTCTTTACATCAAACCCCAGCTGGATTTTAAGCTTTGTGCGCATAAGCCCCAACCTCTTGCTTTTCTAGATGATGCAGTTGCACATATTCACTGTCTATTAGACTTATTTTCAAGATCTTAGAAATGTAACAAAGGCACCAAAACAGTTAAGTAGTCCCCCCATAAAGAAAGATGAAATCTGTATGAGAGAGAATGCAAACAGACGTACAAGAGAAACATATTTCTTTCTTCAAGCCTACTTCACATATGCATCCCAAATCATAGGGAGCTCTAGCTTGATTGGTACAGCCCACCACTTCTAATAAGGTGAGATAGGGTGTTGAAACCTCATTTTAAGCAAATATAAAAAACATTGGCAGCCAACGCAAGCTGGATGTCAACTCACACAAACACGAGCCTGCCAATAAGCTGTAAGGATGTAAACAACATCTTTAACAGCCCACTAATCTGACCAAAGAAGCCAGAATGAATTCCATTCACATATTAAAACTACAGAAAAATGTAAAAATTGGCATTTGAAAGCATACAAAATGCATATATTTTCTGAGGTGATCAATATTTCTATTCTTCACCGCGAAGCACTAAGTTTCTGCGCAGTTGTTTTCAAGTAAAGAGCTAATCAGGGTAGTCTTCGCGCATTTGCATTAAGTTATCAATGGCTCTATATCAAGTGCATTTTTGAGCCATCTACTCAGTAATTGGTTTTGGCCCTGAGAAGTAGTAACAATTGACTTCTCTAGAAGCAAAATTGATACCCAAGAGCAAAGGAGAAAATCCAGCCTTACCCGTCGCCTTCTTACATAGTTTTTGCTACTTCCACCATACCATGTTCCTTCACATAGTTTTTGCTACTTCCACCATAACCATATTCCTTCTTTTAAGTTAACAACCGACACTGTTCAGGATAATGGTACCTATTCTCTTTCAATTAACAAATAGGATTCCACCTAATCCAACGGATTGATAAAGATATTACGGGAAGGTGGCACTTCGTAACCCATTGACTTCAAGAGCTAGTGAATTGTGATGTAGGAAAGATTGTGCATTCCATTACCATCATGTAATAGCGTATGACTAGCAGCAGCATGTTTGCAGTATGGAATTGTCAACGTGTTAATAAGATGCTGCTAATAATTTTCCACGATCTATCTATATGAATCCATCTGTGGCCGTGTAAAGTATGGGTATTGTGCTACCACTAATTGAAATCATCTGTTTCTCAGTTTCCATTTCTTTCAAACTCAGAAGCACAAATCCGACCATCATGGAGGATATAAAGAAGATTATGACAATTATTTCCCAGAAATGAACAAAAGAGGAGCATGAACATCATCTTGTGGGTGAAATACAATATATGAGCCCTTGCAAAGAAGGTGGTTTCTGTATTGGGCACCTCGTCTTTAGTAACCTCATGTTTGCAGCTACTGTTTGCAAAACTTAGTTGTATTGCACAAGGTGACTTAAAAGATTATTCCGCTGAAAAAAATGAATTGATAGTCTTTCCTCAGTTATCAGCTTCAAACACTTTCCAACTCACTCATTTCCAACACCTTCCAGATACTCCTGGTCAACTCTTCATTATCTTTCATTTCACCTCTCTAAACTATTTATTTCATTATTCCATGTAGCCGCTTCTAAGTAGGGGAAAAAGAGTTGGATAATTCAACAGACACAAAGAATAAACCAAACCAATAGACTAAGTTCTCCTTTATGACAAACAATAAAATATACTAGATGATGGTTCTTACCCTACTCCGTTTTCCATTTATTTCAAAGATGAATCATGAGAGACATTCTTATGTATCAAATGTGCATTTGAAGTGTTTCCAACCATACATGCATGATTATTTTGCATCTTTACGGAACATGTTTATTGCACTCTGAATAAGATGGCTCTAACCACCGGTTAATTTCACATCATATCACAAATCGAATAAGCGACATATTCATTCTCTATTCAAAAAATGAACAAATAAAATGATGATACGGTTCGGATAGTTGAGAGATTGAAAATTTCCCCAATTGGGAAAAGTAGTTAATATCCATATCAGTGTTAAAGATAGAGAAAGACCAACGGTAACATGGATAGTAACAAGAAAATATGGATAACGGAGAATCTAGCAGAAAAGCATCTAACAAATCCCAAAATTTTGGACAAAGACTAGTTGGGTTTAGTTGAGAGAGTAAAGGCAAGTGCACATTTCCAAGTATGACAAGACTGCCCTGACACCTTCTTATAAGTTGTCTATATGAAGTGAAAAGACATAAATTTGCAAACAAAAAAATTTAACACATAAACATTACAAGCTATCTCTAATTATACAACCACAAACAAGGCGGGAGAGGGAAGAGCTGTATACCCTCACTTTTTCTACAAAAGTGGGTCACACCAAAGCATAGCCAGGAAAATCCTTCAAGTTTAAGAGTACACCAAAACTTACCTCAGAACTCGTCACAAGTATAAAAAGCAGGGCAGAAACATTTCCTTATAAAGTATCAAAGGTCCAAAACATCACGAACCCAAATAATCGTGGGAAGTAATGGAAATACCATACCTCAGATATTTCGTGGCCGACGTTGCGAACGTGAACAACTTTGGAGGGGTCTGTCATTTCAAGAAGTTACCTGAAAACATCCTCAAGAAGTTAACAATGTGCAGCATAAAAAGCAAAGGTTGCGTTTGGATAGGTGATTTATTGATTTGGTTTTCGAGATTTTGTAATAATTGAAGTAAAAAGTAAGAGAGAGATAGAGAGAAAAAATGTGGGACCAACGAGAGAGAAAAATCAAAAATAAAAAATCCTGGGTGAAAATCACCCGGGAGAACACAACCAAAATGTTTCAGAAATGCTGGCAAGTACCGAAAACCCAAACCATGACTCATTTCATTTTACAAATACTCAAAAGTAGCCGTAAAACATATCCAATCCAAGCAGAAACATGAATAAAAATGTACTATCATTTACAAGAAAAGTCAGTGGAAAATATAACCGTAGGTGCACATTCAAAATTAATCCGGCAAAACCCAGAAACCAAGAAACAATTTCAAGATGCATAAAGCAAGCAATAAGCAACAGGGAGGTCAAAATTTATTTTCTTGCTTAAATTGAAAGCTTTTAGAACCCTAGATTTATTTCTTAGCAAAACAGTAATAGTAAATCTCGAAGATGGAAGATAATTACCGGAGAGTTGTCGCAGGTAAAGATGAGGAAGCAGAAGATGAGAGACGGTTGCTGCCGCTGAAAGGCCAGCTGATCAATGAGAGTATTGAGTGTTGGTGTCTCAAGGGGAAGGAAGGATGACGTAAAGAAACAGTGGGTGGGTGGCTCGGTTTTAGTATGCTACACTACAGTCGTAATTTTGCCCTAAAAATTTCATCTTTTTGCTTTGGTGTGACTGGTGGGACCCTTTTTATCTTCAGTTTATGGAAGAAAGTGAGGGTTTTTGGTCACTTCCTCCGTATATATTCACAAAACTATTTTTTAACATATTATCTTCCTAAAATAATTTTATTTTTAAATACTAGAAAATAGTTTTGCATACTTCTTCTATCAATAAAAATATCACTTAAATATAAATAATTTTGATATGACTACCCAATTCTTGTTCCATCAAGCTCTTGATGCAAGTTAAAGTTCACCCCCACATGTTTAATGCATTATTCACTTTTGTGAATAAAATTTGTATGCACCTCCCGTATTTTTATGAATACTTAACAAATTTAATCATTATTATGTGAAAAAGTATTTTACCTGTCTATCAACGTCCATTTAATTTTACCATATTTTATTCAAAGATGAAAAAAAGACAAGTAGATTACTTATTAATGGGAATATTTTATCGACAATTTATTGAACCATACTCAAAAGTTATTTCACTCTAACTAATCAAAAATCAAATCTTTAGATAAATAATTATCTCCAACATTTTTAAAGACAATTTGACTTTATCACATTATATGTAAGTACCTCAACGTTGATAATTTTTTATAGATCGAAGTTGTTACTTGCTTTCCACATATGCACCGCACCTTCTCATTCCTCGTCACATTTACTATTTATCTCCCCGCACATTATATTTTACCATAAATTTGTCATTAATATCACAACCTTTATAAATGTAAATGATACTTTATCTACTTGTATCTTTATTGACAAATTATTATTTAATTTAATTTTTAGAAAAAATTAATCACAATCATTATCTCTCATTGAGCACTTCACACCCCCCCTACATATGATTCATTAAGTGTACTCTCGCTCGACATCATCATCGCTCTCCGCCTCTCTCTAATTTGTCTCTCAACAGTAAAGTTGACTTAGGTGGTGTTTGTTTGCACTTATTGAATATCTGAAAGGAGTTTTGTCTAATTCAATCAGAGAACTCAAAAAATATATCATTTGCTAATTTTTCTCTTTTAAATCTAAAAATATGTTAAATTATCTTATCAAATCAGATTTAAAATAAAAAATTGAATGTATATGACCAACATCTAAAACTTCATTTGAATAATTTTATTCCTTTGATAAATGTTTAAATTTATTATATTTATTTCTTTTTTTTGTACTTTTAATTTAATAAAAATAATATAAAATTTTAAGCTTTTTAAAATTTGAATTTAAAAGAAATTTAAGTTTTTAAATTTCATATTTAAAATTTTCAAATTTAAATTAAATTAAAATCTTAAAATTTAAATATAATACAATTTTTGAGTTTTTAAAGCAATATTTTAAATCAAACATTAATTTTGTATATTAAGTTAAATTGTTTTGAGTTTACATACATATACATATACATATATATAATTAAAATATAATTATATTATATTTGTATTTTATATAAATTACTAAAAATATTTTTTTATTCTACTAATTTATTCTATTAATTTTATTTTTTATTTTAAATTTTATTCATATAATTTTATTTTTTATTCTAAAACTTTTGCAATTTTTTTAATTAATTAGATGAGAATTTAAAATATTTCAACAAAATAGATGTAAAAGCATGCTCATTTAAAATATGATTGATAATCATACGAATAAATAATTTTTAAAATTTAAAACATATATCAAATAATAAATTTTATAATAAATTAGATTAAAATTAAGGACGAAGGTAGTATATAATTAAGTAGTTATATAAAAATAATTATGTAAATAATAATAAATTTAATATACATAATAAATATATTACAATTTGTATTTACCTTATAAGCATTCTATTTAAAAAGAGAATATATTTATATTGCTATTCAACAATTATTAACAACAAACAATTTCTATCAGATGATTAAAATGGACAAAAGACAATATTCAGATAATTTATTCAGTTCAGTAATCAAATAGATTTACTGATTCAGCTTTGAGCTTTTCGATGATGTTTCTTAATTCTTCAGACACTCTAGACTTGTTTTTAGACTTTAGCATTCAATACTTAAAATAAACAAACATCACCTTAGTATGAAGCAATATAATTAAGTTACATATTTATATAGACTAATTCGTGAACCACCATTGATAAAGGCATCACTATTGAGATAATATCACATATTGGGTATAAACTAGCAACACAATCACTTAATAAAGATCATGGGCTACTCCTCTTATTGCCAATTGGTTTTGAGATGGAACCCCACACTTTAACATGGTATCAAAGCAGTCTCTACACGTGCAGGCCCAACGGCCCACGATATCCTTCCTCAGCGCCACCCGAACAGACCGAAGAGAGTCTGCGTAGTCAGCCGCAAGCCCGGCTACACGCGAGGGGGCGTATTGAGATAATATCCCATATTGGGAATAAACTAGCCACACAATTACTTAATAAAGATCTTGGACTACTTCTCTCATTACCAATTGATTTTGAGATGGAACCTCAGACTTTAACAATCACCACCATAGGTTTTCATAGCATCAGTAGCTCTATGTGAAATTTTAAATATTTAATCCAACATACTCTAGAATAATCATATATAAATGTAAACAAGTATAAATTAGAGAAATCAAAGGTAGATAGAATACTGAGAGGATAACAATATTTTGAATAATTAACGTGATGCATGTATTAACTTTATATTGCCATATTAACATGGTCACATAAAATAATTGTGTTTCCCTATTTATAATATAATGGATTTTCATCCAACTTTATCGATCTAATCAATGACTCAATATGTATTTTTAATGCACTAAATAGGCATAACTCCAGTTTTATATGCAAAATACATGCACTTTTTTAAATTTACACACATATAAAAATATAAATTACCATTAGTGATTTTCATGATTATTTTCAATTAAGGAGACAAATGAGCCAACCAATCCCTACCTATGATCCATTTAGGAAATTTATATTCATTTTACCTAAATACTACAATGTTTTCATAATTAATGAAATTGGTCACCAATTACTACTTATGTGTCACGCCCCAATCCCTACTTAGTAAATGCCGACAATTTCATTAATTTTGAAAACACTACTAAACTGTCACCGTCCAAACGTATATGATTATGATATAGCAAACGTGCTTCATAATAATCAAACAATTCATGCTTCAACAATGATTTATAAACTCCATATCAGACATCATGATCACGTACATAACTTTAGTTAGCACTTGCTATATCATTCATCGTTAACATGTATACGCTTTACATCAGATCACGAGTCGATCATTGCCTTAGCAAGTTATCATTCACTGACCCAGGCATGTCATTCGTGTACATGTAATTCCTCACCTTGGGATGTTACAGTTGTTACTAACATCTTGTTATAACAACTTCTTTCATGTGCAGCTAACCAAGCTCAAGTTGTGATGCTTACACGTATTTTAAGTAATCTCTTCATCTTTCGGGGTTACACCCCTTATTCATGTCTTGTCCCATTCTCAAATAGTTGCCTTAACATTGCATTGTGCATGCCTTAAGTGATGAGAAAATCCTTAATCAATAGATGTGATTAAGAACTCTTTCACCAATGGAAACAAAGGAACATTGATTGGTAATGAAATATGGGTGGCTAATCAACCCAACAAGCTTGATTGCTCGAAGAATCGAAAAGATAATTAAAATGAATGCTACTAAACCCTTAAGATGCAATTACCCTAAGAACTTAATAGGGAAATTAAATTGATCAAGAACGAAAATTCAAAAATAATAGGATTCAAATAGCGAAAATAAAGCAAAGCTTTGGCAAATTTAATTAATCATCAAAAACTCAAACTTATGAATTACAATGGGTCTATATATATACTGAAATAAAGTCTTAATCACACTAGTAAAAGAAATCTAAATAAGGTAGAAATCATAGAATAAAAGAAAAACAAATTACAATTAAATTCCTAACTTAAATAGGACTAGAATATGCTGAAAATAAAGAAATCAAATCTTAGCAAAATCCGAACAAATTCTTCCTTGCTGGATTTGGATTCTGCTTGTCACCAGCTGTCGTGTCTAGCGTGCCGAATCTCGTCGCCAAGCATGCAGAGAGAGATAGCTCGATGCTCACGCTCGCCTTGCTCGACATTATGCTCGTCGCAACTAGCTCGCTAAAGGCAGTCATCAGCTTCCTTGCCTTTGCTCGTGTGACTGATCCTCGCAATTGTGATGAAGTGGTTGCTCGACTGGGCGACCACTCATCATCCTCCCCCTCTTGAAAAGGATTTGTCCTCAAATCTAAAATATCATAAGGAGATACACGTTGAATATTGCGCTCACACCATACTCTCCTGGCAAATCAACTTTGTAAACATTGTCATTAATCCTCTCCAACACTTCAAAAGGACCATCCCCTCACTACTGTAACTTTGGATTATACCCATATACAAGCTCAAATAGTGAGTACCCTGTTGCCTTGTGCTCTGCTCGATTGTAGGCGAACTCAACGAATGGCAGACATTCTTCCCATGACTTCAAGTTCTGGCCAACCACTGCTCGCAGTAACTGCCCAAGCACTCTGTTAACCACCTCAATCTGCCCATCTGTCTGTGGATGACAAGTCGTGGAGAACATTAGTTTAGTCCCCAACTTTCCCCACAACTCTCCAGAAGTGGCTGAGAAACTTGACATCTCTGTCACTTACTATGCTCCTTGGGTTGCCATGCAACCTGACTACATGCTCGAAAAACAAGTTTGCAACATGCGTTGCATCATCTATCTTGTGGCATGATATAAAGTGAGCCATCTTCGAAAACCTATCGACCACCACAAATATAGAATCTCGACCAGTAAGGTCCTCGGTAGTCCCATCACAAAATCCATGGAAATATCTGTCCAAGGATAATCTGGTACATGCAACGGCAAATACACACCATGGGGGTTGCTATGAGATTTTGCTCGCTTGCAAGTAAGACACTTACCACACAATCTCTCAACATCTCACTTCATGTGCGACCAAAAGAAGTGTTCCTTGAGAATGTTTTAAGGTTTCTCTACCCCAAAGTGCTCCATCAAGCCTCCTCCATGTGCCTCCTGCAACAACAGCTCGGAACTGAATAAGAAGGTATGAAAAGTTGTTTTCCTCGAAACAGATAACCATCCTACCTGAAGAAGTCGCTGAATGCACCTTGCTCGCACTTATCCCAAATTCTGCCCAAATCCATGTCGCAAGCATAGAGTTCCTTGATATGCTCGAACCCCAAAATCTTGGTCGCCAAAGTGGACAGAAGAGTATACCTTCGAGATAAGGCATCTGCAACCACATTCTCCTTGCCCTTCTTATACTGCACAACATAAGGGAACATCTCAATGAACTCAACCCACTTTGCATGTTGCTTGTTCAACTTCTCTTGTCCCCGTAAGTGCTTTAGACTCTCATGGTCGGTGTGGATCACAAACTCTTTTGACAACAAGTAATGCTGCCAAGTATCAAGTGCTTGCACCAACATATAAAGCTCATTATCGTACGTCGAATAATTTAAGGTCGCACCCCCTAGCTTCTCACTAAAATAAGCAATTGGTCGCTTATCTTGTAGCAGCACTGCTCCAATCCCAACACCACTAGCATCGCACTCGACCTCAAATGTTTTGCTGAAGTATGGCAACTTGAGAACTGGTGTCGAGCATAAGTTGTCCTTGAGAGCCTGGAATGACCTTTCCTGATGCTCGCCCCAAATGAAAGCTACCCCTTTCTTGACGAGTTCATTTAATGGTGCGGCTATAGTGCTGAAATCCTTTACGAACCTCCTGTAGAACTCTGCCAACCCATGGAAGCTCCTGACCTCAGAGACGATTGTTGGTCGCGGCCACTCCTTAATTGCCTTGATCTTGCTCGCGTCGACCTCCACCCCGCAATCCGAACATACCCCAAGAAGATCACTTGATTCATGCAGAAAGTACACTTCTTGAATTAAGCATATAACTGAGCCTCTCTGAGAGCGAGCAAAACCTGTCTCAGATGGTCGACATGCTCGATCATCCCTTGACTGTACACAGAAATATCATCGAAGTAAACAATCACGAACCTCCAAATGAATCCTCGCAAGACATGATCCATGAGCCTCATGAATGTTCTCGGAGCATTGGACAACCCAAATGGCATAACTCGCCATTCATACAGCCCCTGCTTAGTTTTGAAGGCTGTCTTCCATTCATCACCCTCTTTCATCCTGGTCTAATGGTAGCCACTCTTAAGATCAACCTTGGATAACACCTTACACCATGTAGCTCGTCAAGCATATCATCCAACCTAGGAATTGGATGCCTATACTTGATTGTGATCTTGTTGATCGGCCTCAAATCACAACACATCCTCCAAGTCCCATCAAGCTTCGTCACTAGAATCACAGGCATGACACATGGACTCAAACTTTCTTGAATCAGACCCTTGTCGAGCAACTCTCTGCCACCTGTTTCTCGACCTCCTTGGGTTCCTCAGGACTGCATCTATACGCTGGTATGTTTGGTATGGTCGCCCCCTGGTAAAATCAATCTGATGCTCGATTCCTCGTACCGGTGGCAACCCTCTTGGCAGTTCCTCGGGAAAGACATCATCGAACTCACCCAAAAGCTTCTGAAATTCCTTAGGAAAATTCGCGACCTCCTGTGTAGCCAAGCACATTTCCTTACAAACCAATAAAATTAAAGGTTGGTTACCTTTGGATGCTCGCACGACCTCATTTTCCTTGGTGAAGAAACTCAGCTTGGTGCCTTCCTCTTCGCTAGGTCTGGCCGCCACCTGCTTGCCTGCATCAAGCTCACCCTTCTGCTTCAACTCTTTCATTCCCTTCTATATCCTCTCATGATCCTCCCTGCTCTGAGCTGGTGTGAGGGGGATTAGAACGAGCTTGCGACCATCCTTCTCCAATGAATATATATTCAAGAACCCATCATGGGTGACCCTGCGGTCATACTGCCATGGTCGCCCAAGAAGAATGTGCCAATCATGCATTGGCACCACATCGCAAGTAACTTGATCAACATACTTGCCAATGGAGAAAGGAATCACAACCTGCTTGGTCACCTTGATCTCCCCACAATCACTCAGCCATTGCAGCTTGTATGGCTTTGGATGCCTCTGTGTCTTTAGACTCAACTTATCAACCATCAAAGTGCTCGCTGC
>JAOWAN010000043.1:5588540-5605946 GCA_028566635.1 Lobelia cardinalis
TTATTTTGAGACCAATTTTTATTTTTTTTTCTTTATAGTTTTTTCTCGGTTAATATTCATAATTTTTATATTTAATAAGAATTATTAAAAAAATAAATCATCAAACATTATTGCGCTGTATCCGAGCACCGTGTCCTTGAACATGGGCATTTACTAGTAAACTACTATAAAGTAACAAATTTGTTGATAAAAAGAGAAAAAAAGTGAAAATGAATTTAAAAAGGTCAGAAACATAGCAACAAGATTAACAACGAACTTTTAAATTGGTTTCGGCTTTCGGTGGTTCATTTCGGATGATGACCGAACGTCGGGTATCCTAGTAGGCGTAAAAGTCAGTTCGGGGAAAAGGAAGTGGGCCCCCACAAGGCGAGTGAGCACGTGAGGCGAGGACCATATTCAGTTAACACCCGCACAATTTATTACTCCAAGTGGGAACTAGAAACTAGAAAGACCCAAACGCGCCCGTCACCACTTCTACTACCCCCCCTTCCCCTTCTCAAAAAAGCCCTAATTCCTCTCTCTGTCTCTCGCTCGCTCATTTCATTTCTTCCCCATAGCCCTTCAAAATTCCCCTCTCTCCGATCAAGAAAAGAAGCGGGAAAATTCATCCCATTTCTATTTCAAAATTCAAATCTCCATCTCCCATCCCCCATCCCTTCTTTTTCTCAGTCTCCCAAGTATTAAACACACACACACACACACACACACACACCCCTTCTGTATTAGTGAACTTTCCCATCTCCAACTCAGGTTATTACTATTGTTTCATATTCATTTCCACTGAATTACAATTTTTTTGGGGTTTACGTTCTGCTCATTTTCTTGTATCGGTTGTTGCAGAGATGGATTTCCAGAGTATGAAAAGGAAAGATCTGCAGGCACTATGTAAGAAGCACAATATTCCCGCCAATCTATCCAGCCTCCAGTTGGCTCAAAATCTTTCTTCCCTCCTGCAGGTATCCCTATTTATGTAACATCATTTCGTCATCCGCATTGGTCAAGTGCATGTTCTTTTAATAGTTACTTCAATACATAAGTTCCTTGAATACCCTCTACTTTCCTTTTGAGTTTGTCCCCAAGGAAGAAATCCTATTGCTACATACAAGCTATATATTTTCCATTCCCCCCCCCCTCTTTTGTGTTTTGTTTCAAAAACATGATTTAGTACACATTTGGCAAACACATGTAAATGTGATAATTTGAAAGAAAGTATGTTTTTTTAATTCTCAAGTTTTCATTCACTTAGGAAAAAGAGAAGCCTGCTAAACGGGGCCGGCCAAGTTCAAAGGCTGTGGCTGAAACAGTTGAGGAAAATGATTATGATGTCGCTTCTAGACAATTGAAGAAAGTTAGGTTCAGTCCTAATAGTGAAATGTTTGAATTTGTGTCCTCTGGACATAAAGGGAAGACTAAGCTGATGACAACAAAGTCTGAAATGAAGCCTGCTGCTAAGAAGCGGGCGAACACAGTTGCTGCAAAGGTTAATGCCGTCGAGTCAAACGAAGAGGTTGTTCGCAAGGCTGTTAGGTCTTTGAGGTCTAGGGTGATAGCTTCTGCAGGGGGTGGTGTTATCCCAGTAGTGAAACCTCCGGCAGGAAAAAAGCGTGCGGGGAAGGTGGGTAAAGATGTTGGTGAAGTAGAGTCGAGACAGGAATTTGTGATCAGCTCAGCTAGGGTGACAAGGTCCACTGTGCAAACTTCGACAGAGGATGGTATAATTCCAGTTTCAAAACAGATCGTTGAGAAGAAGAGAGGCAGAGGGGTAATAAAAGATGTTGATGCTGTTGAGGTTGTGGGTAATAGCCCTGTTAGGGTTACAAGGTCTAGGGCACAAACATCTGTAGAAGGTGGTGAGTTTCTGGCTTTGAAACCTCAGGTTGAGAAAAAAAGAACCAGAGGCGCGGTGAAAGATGTTGATGCTGACATTGTGGATCACCCTGTTAGAACTACGAGGTCTAGGGCTCAAAAATCAACGGAAGGCGGTGTAGCTACCATGCCCAGTTCTCCGATTGAAAAGAAAAGAGCCAGAACAGGAATCAAAGTTGGTGCCAAGACTGCTAAGTCTACGGATGTAGATTTAGACATTCCTGTCGCATTAGTTTCTCAAGATGATGCTGCTGATAGAGCTGAAGATCTGCTCTTGAAGAGAACTTTGAGGCAGAAGAATCAAAAGCATAAAGCAGCTAAAGGCAATGTTAAAGTTTGTGAAAATGAACCTTTGGCAACAGACATTGGAATGACAGAGCAGAAATTATGCTTGAGGCGGACGACACGAAATGCTGTCAAACTGGGAGATCCGACAGTCTTGAATAGGATTACTGATGAAACAGAGATGGGTGGCAGGGGTAAGATCACAAGGTCCAGGAATCAGCTGGCCCCGAAAGATAATAGTGATATGAAAACAGAAACTGCAGTTATGGATCAAATGAAATCTGAGACGATGCTTCAAGCTGGTGAGCCCTTGGGGCGTACAGGTAGAAATTATAATCGTCGAAAATCTGTCATTCCTCGGCAATCTGGAAGCGGAGTCAAAGTTCAGGGCACATCTCAAACAGTTCCCAAACTTAACGAACCCGTGAGGCGTTCAAGTAGAAAGGGTGATATGCAAAGATCAAATGTGCCTAAAGTTGATGAAATGCAAACTACTGAATCGATGACAAAAAAGGGTGACATCTTAAAGGAAAACAAGATGGTTGTACCAGCTGTTGTTCCTTTACGAAGATCACATCGTCAGACTTTACAACTGGAGTCCAGTGCACTCAGTGATGAAGATTTGCCATCTCGTGTTACTACTGGTAGAAAAAGGCCTGATAATCAATCAAGCAAAGGTTCTAAATCTAAACTGCGTGTGAAGGGATTGCAACATGGTGCTTCGGGCGGAAAATCTTCAGTACCCAGTTCTGCTCGAAATAACAGCTCAATGAAGCAAAGAAGAGCTGGTATTTTGGAGGAACAGGCTATTGACATCAATTGTGCCCCTTTAGGTGGAGAATCTGCTGTACGGTTTACTCGTAGTGCCACCAAAAATGAGAGTAACGCGGCTGCTCGTAAGTCTGAAAAGGTTGTTAGAATAAAGCAGCAGCACAGTAGAACTGAGACACTAAATTTGGTTGCGAGAACTCCATCACCTGAGGAAATTTCGGTCACTAAAGGACAACCTAGTCTTGATGCTCAGTTTTGCATGCCACAAGTTACTGAAAGCTCCAGTGATCACTTTTCTGGTAGCAGTCAAGTTATGAAAAGTAGTAATTCCAAAAATAGATCAGAGGCTCGGAAAACCCGATCATCAAAGCAAGGCGTAGAGGAAGCCAAAGGTCAGACATCACCTTCGAAATCTGAGAGGTATCAAACTGTTGATGTAGAGAAAAATAAGGAGATATCCACTAGAAAGCGAAGAGGAGTATTTATTTTTAAAGAAGATGTTGAAAAGTCTTCTAGACGACTTACACGCAGTGCCGTCACAAGTGAGAAGAATACTGAACCAGATCTGTCTGTAAAGTCTGCTAAAAAAAAGGTGCATGGTAGATCAAGGCCACCAACATTGGTTGTGGATGAAGACTCGGCTAGCTATGGGAAACCTAGTATAGGTGCAAAGTTTTCTGTTCCAAAAGGTCCAAGTGATCTGTTTGCTGGTTCCACTAATGTTATTGAAGATGATAGTTCCAAAAGAAGCCCAAAGTCCTGTAGGAGCACTCGTTCATCAAAGCAAGCTCGTTTGCTGAAGGTTCATGCTGAAACCTCTGATGTAGAGGAAGCCAAAGGTAAGGCATCATTCTCAAAATCTGGGATCTCTCATACTTATGACCGACAGGAAGGTACAGAGCTTTCTGTTAGAAAGCAAAGAGGAAATGTTGCTTTTCAAGAAGTGGCTGTTGATTTTGTGTTTGCTTCCCCTGCTGAAGAATCTTCTAGAAGGTTAACACGTAGTGCGCTCAAAGAAGAAAAAAGTGCACCAGCTAATCCTACTGAAAAATCTGCTGGGAAAATGAAACGCCTAAACAAGTCAGAGGCGCCAAAGCTTGATGTTAAAATATCACCAGCTGACGGAAATTCCGCTCATGGTTTGGCCAATCTTGTTCCTCAGTTGTCACCAAAAGATCTGGAAAGTGCAACTGTTTCAGTTGGGGTAGTTATTGATGAAAGCATTTCCAAAAAGAGAAAGAAGCTATCCAGTAGTGTGCCTGCAGCAATGATAGATGGTACAGATGATGTATCTGCACAAATTTCGCACATAACAGAAGGCAAGAGTCCAATATTAAATTTGGAGGAGACATTAGCTTCAGAATCGGAAATGTTTCAGATTGGTGACCTAGAGAGGGAAATAGGGGTTTCTAGCAATGAAACAATCGTCGCTTCAGAGGTTAATGTCATACAGGGTGAAATTGTTCCCATTGATGAATCTTTGCGTGGAACAAATGCAATCGAAATTGAACTGGCTCCTGGTATTGAGCTTTCTTCCATTCAAAATCCCCCTGGACAGCTCACGAGTTCTGCTGTTATGAGGAAGCCAGAATCACCAAACCTGGCAATAGAAGTTCCATCGGAACTGGGCCCTCCAGCCCTGAAAGCTGCACCTAGTATAGCTACTGTGTCAGAAATTCCAGAAGGAGCAAATGACCTAGGTCTAGGAAGGGGTGACATTATCGAGGATAATAGTACCAGTGAGGTGAAGAATTACAGTATGGTATGTCAAGCAATAGAGGAAGGAAGTTCTGATGAGGTTCGTAGTGAAACTTTAGGCAAAAACGAAGCCAATGTGCTGGTGAATCAGTTTGCATTATCAGCAGCTTCAGAACCTGTGCGGCTGCATGATGGGGGAGATCCACAAATGGAGATTTCTGTTGGTGAAGCAGTGCTCTTTGCAGCAAATATGAACATCCCCATCGGAGTCGACAGGGATCATTCTGGCTCTCGGTCCCTATTAAGGACTGGGCTTTCTACTAAATTGGCTGACCAAGAGGCAGTAGAAGATTTGGGCGTTGCTGATGATGCTAGTTTTGCTCGGACTGCCTCATACTCACAGAGTAAGGGCAATATATTTTTTTTAAATTATCACTGTATGTTGTAGTTCTGCATTCTCATGGTTTGGAATGTTATTTACTTTCAGCCAAAGTGGGAGAGATGGATGAACCATCAACATGCAAAGATGAGGACTCTTTGGTAAGAGCTAGATCCAAGCTTTCTGCTAATCAAGACAATAATTTTTTAACAAACAACTGACCCTGAAATTTTTGACAATGAAAAGAATGCGGAGTCTGTGGAACCTTATGAATCCAGTTCTTCTCCAGTAAGGAAGAGTATTGAACTAGAAGTCTCGTTAACAGATAAGAGAGACACAATTGCTGAATTACCATTACAGGATGAACCATCAACATGCAAAGATGAGGACTCTTTGGTAAGAGCTAGATCCACGCTTTCTGCTAATCAAGACAATAATTTTTTTACCAAACAACTGACTCTGAAATTTTTGACAACGAAAAGATTGCGGAGTCTGCGGAACCTTATGAATCCAGTTCTTCTCCAGTAAGGAAGAGTATTGAACTGGAAGTCTCGTTGACAAAGAAGAGTCACACAATTGATGAATTACCATTACTGGATGAACCATCAACATGCAAAGATGAGGACCCTTTGGTAAGAGCTAGACCCAAGCTTTCTGCTAATCAAGACAATATTTTGTTTACCAAACAACTGACCCTGAAATTCTTGACAATGAAAAGAATGCGGAGTCTGCGGAACCTTATGAATCCAGTTCTTCTCCGGTAAGGAAGAGTATTGAACTAGAAGTCCCGTTAACAGAGAAGAGTCACACAATTGATGAATTACCATTACAGGATGAACCATCAACATGCAAAGATGAGGACTCTTTGGTAAGAGCTAGATCCAAGCTTTCTGCTAATCAAGACAATAATTTTTTTACCAAACAACTGACCCTGAAAATTTTGGCAATGACAAAGAATGTGGAGTCGGCGGAACCTTATGAATCCAGTTATTCTCCAGTAAGAAAGAGTATTGAACTAGAAGTCTCGGTAACAGAGAAGAGTCACACAACTGATGAATTACCATTACAATTACCAGTAACCATTGAAAATGCCACAATCACAATGTTGAGCAGCAACAAAGAGCCGCCTGAACTGGGTGATGGGAAGGGAGTGGCCTCCACAGCAAGCTCATACTCGGAGAAGCAAAAAAGTTTTGTTAATGTCTTATCTGGGTGCGAAGCAGATGACGTTGGTAAGAATTATTTGCACTGTCTTGCCTTGCTTTTAAAAGTTTGTTTACTAATACTAATCTGTGGCTATTATATTGCACAGGCATTGGCAGAGAAATTATTGAGGCTCACTCTTTTGATAGGAAAAAAATCTGTGACGGGATTTCACAGGAGATGCATATTAACGAGAACCAAGATTCAGTTAAGGTTGTTGATGTGGACGACTCTCTTCAAGTGGATGAGGACATAGCAAATGTTCTACTCACTCCTTTGAAGAACACCGATGAAACCAGGCTAGGTTGGTGTTGGTCATTGTTCTCGCTTTTAGAGGATGTGATGCTCAATGATCGCTCCCGCCCTCTCTCTCTCTCTCTCTCTCTCTCTCTCTCTCTCTCTCTCTCTCTCTCTCTCTCTCTCTCTCTCTCTCTCTCTCCATGTTTTTGTTAGTTTTTGTTTCGTTTTCATTTTCGTCCTTCGAGGCTGACCAGAGGATGCATTACTCTATTCGTCAGTGGAAATTCTAATGAACAATGACTTATTTTATACAGCTGAAACTGAAATGGCAGGTTACGCAAATAGGGAAGTAGGGGATTGTGGTTATGGCATACCTGAGTCCCTGGATACAGTCCCAGCAGAGGAGAGTCAGCATGCGGAACACCCAAGTGATGATGATCAACTGCAAACTACAGGTGAAAAGATAGCTGATGGAATCAGTACTGAAATGGCAGCTTGCGCAAATAGGGTAGTAGGGGATTGTGGTTATGGCATACCCGAGTCCCCGGATACAGTCCCAGCAGAGGAGAGTCAGCATGCGGAACACCCAAGTGAATCTGATCAACTGCAAACTACAGGCAAAGAAATAACTGATGGAGTCAGTACTGAAATGGCAGGTTGCGCAAATAGGGAAGTAGGGGATTGTGGTTATGGCATATCTGAGTCCCCGGATACAGTCCCAGCAGAGGAGAGTCAGCATGCTGAACACCCAAGTGAAAATGATCAACTGCAAACCACAGGTGAAGAAATAACTGATGGAGTCAGTACTGAAAGGGGGCAAGGTTAAGTTAATTAGTCAATTTACAAAATATATCAGGTACTTGCTGCTCTAATTTCTTCTTGTTCCCTTCATTTCTTTGACAGATTATTATCAACTTAAAGATCTCTTTGAGACTCCTGCTTCTAGAGTACATTCTTGCGAAGAAGAAACTTCTACAAAGGTAACTGAGATGACACATCTACCGCTGTTAAGGGACAATACTCCTAGCACTTTGGAGTCTAGGGATAATGCTCCTTTGCAGAGGTCGCTGAATGCAACAATAGATAATGAATCTATGGAGGACCCTGTTGGTGACTGGCGTGGTTAGTTCAGTAATCCTCCTTCTCACTCTATAACCTCTCGGAAACCATTTTGATTGCTTGTTTCTCTTTAAATGCAGAAGATCCACTACAATCATTCTTTCCGACACCAGCAAATGGTTGTTGTATCAGTAGCAAAAATGCACCTTGTGGTAGCTTAGCATATTCAGACAAGAAGACCCGGGAAATTGAAAAGAATGAAAAGCCAGAGTGTTATTTTGAGAATAATTTGGAAAATGAGATAGATACATATAATTCTTTTGCACCATTGGATGCTTCAGATTTTGATGGTAAGCTCTTTCTTTAAGAGTTCAAAAGTATCTTTGATTATAATAAATAGACACTAGATTTGTCAGACTGCACTTTTCTGTATTGGAGTTCAACATCTTTGGACGAATGTTTCATTATTATCTGGTTCAGGGGATGAAGAAAATATTCATATATATGGAGGGTCCAACAGTGTAGAGGCCGGAGAAAATGATTTGAAGCAAGCTGTTTCAGATGAGAAAGAAACAAATGTTGTTGAATTTTCTGAGGAGCAACTACATAACCACAAAGATGTAATTGAGGAAGGTCATTGCAACAGTAGCATAGGCTCTTGGGCATCAAATAAGCCTTCATGTGGCACTAAAGTTCATATCACAACTGACAAGACCAATGAAACAGATAATTTCCCAACCGATGCAAATACATCTGCGGGTAAGTAAATAAGTTTTGCAAGAATACTTAAGCTCTGCAGAATGAAGTATTTGAACAAGTAGCATCATTTCTGAAATTAGCTATCTCTCCTGGTACAATCATCCACGGCATCCGATACAACTAGGTTTACGTATTTAATGGCAATTGTCCTCGACTGCAGCCTTTTCACTGTCTTATGTTTCTGCTTATTATGCAATGCATTTGGGCTTGAGGTTTCTTTTTGCTGTAAAGATTGTAGAAGATTGCTTCTTACTAGTAACTATTTGTTTTTCAGTATTGGAGGAACAGAGAATGGTGGACTTAAGAATGAAGTCGCAGATGTTCAGCACCCAGGAAGCCAATTGTTCTCCAAATGACATTAAAGGAGATGAAGCAGAGAAATCGAGTTCTGAACTCTCGTGGGAGGACAACAAAGTGGGTGGAAATTATACATTGTGTGCTGAAGAACAATTCAATGAGCCTGAGAACAAACTATTTTATGGTGGCACTTCTGATGTAAGCTACGGTGGATATGAACTCACGGAGGAGTTTAATGTTGGTGGTGACACAGAAGAATATTTTGAATCTGAAAAAGACACTCAGAATGCAAATGTCAAACAGAATTTTGATGGTATGACCCAGGAGGAGTTTTTAATGGGGATCGACCATGACTATACGGTCTTGCCTGAGCCTGGAATGGGAGGTGAGATAAGCAGAATGGAAGCAGAAGGTACTGCTAATGTAGATGATGATAAGCTAATGGCTGATCAAACTTGCGGGGAAAGGTTAAAACCGCAGTTAGGTGAAGCTGCTTCTCTTATGAATTCAAGAACAGAATCTCCAAAAATGTTTTCAGGAACAGATTCTTCTTCTGGTTCTGTTCATTTTGCCTTAGATAAAGGTATATAATGTTTCATTGTACAAACTAATCATAACCTGGGCAAAATGAGGGAATCAGTTCAAAGGGAAAAGCCAGATGCCAAAGCAGAAGAAGGCAATGAGTATGCTAAGCAGTTGGATTCTGCTTCTACTGCTATTGAAATTAACGCCACAGCCAGTTTGATTGGAGGAGCATCCAATATGCCAGTCTTGTTAATAGATATGAAAGAAAATGCCCTTAATCTGAAGGGTGAACATGCTGGTATTTTATCTTCAGCAAGAAGGATGACAGGCAGGCGTGCTTTGGAGGATCTTGAAAATAAGTGAGGCAAGGATTCTTGTTAATCAACTGCCTCTTATAGAACTGGCCTTGTAAATAACAGTTTGAGCACATCTTGTGCTAACACCTTCGATAGATATGACCTGAGTAATCAAGCTTCTAGTGCTGTATGAATTGTTGTTGCATTGTGCGTTTTGTCACCTTGACAAATAGCATTGTAGTTAAGGGGATGGTTCCTGCAGGAAACATATTTGTTATTTTTTTGTTGAACCTTAACGTAGACTTTGTTGTTAATTTGTACTTATTTTGCCGTTTTAACATAAACAGAAAGCCGCAAATTAAGTAAGAGAATGGGGTCTCTTTCATTTTCCCCCTCTTGCTAATACCTGAAATTACTGTGGCAAGTCATGAATAAAATGGGTGCGTGCCTATTAATCCAGATTCAAGCCAAGTAGGATTACAAGAGCCCTAAGTTTTAACACGATTTTAGTGTCAATGCACAAATTGAAAACCTTGGTTAAGCTAAACCTGCTTGATTGATCTCTCTCTCTCCAGGTACTCCATTTCCTCTAGTGGTGGCAACTTTTCAAAACATGATCCAAACTCGATGATGCCCTGTCCCGAAAAACTCAATTTTCTCATAATTTTTTAGATCCGATCGAGTTCGGGGCGGGTTCGGGTTTAGGTTCTGCCACACCCCGACTAGTGTTATGTCTATTTTTTTTTTTAAATATGTACATAGTATATATTGAAAAAGGAATATTTTTATACTTTGAGTGTTTAAATTGAGTTAAAATTATATTAAAAATAATTAATTTTGAATTTAAATTATAAAAAATTAAAATTTAATGAATGTGGACGGGGCGGGGCGGGTCTTGTAATTGCGGGGCGTAATGGATCCGGGACGAGTTAGATTCGGTTTTGGAAATATCCGCCCCTAACCCGCACCGTTGCCATCCCTAATTTTCTCCATCTCCTTTTTAACTTTTTGGTCCAACCATTCTCTTATACCTCTTGCGAACTACCTCGTTCATTTCAACACTTCTTGGATAGAAACAGAAAGGAAAACTCAAGATCCTACCAGAACGGTTCTTCAAAATCAATATATGAGTTCTGGTTTCTGATGTGTAATTTTTTTTTTTTTTTTTTATAAGGAATTGTTAGTGGTTCCCCACTTACCTCAACATGACTCAAACCCGTAGTCTATTGAAAACAAGAGATGCGTCTTACCACCTGCACCTCGTTGTCTTGATTTCTGATGTGAGAAGTTCATACTAAGATGGCAATCAGAGTTTTTTAATCCGAAACTCAGATGAAGTGTACTGTGGTGGAGAAAAGCTGTCCACCAGTCTAATGGGGAAACTGGCCAAGAGCCAAAACACATATTTACTACACCTCCATCTTCTTGATTTTTTTTCCCCACCATCTTCATTATTATAGGTGATTTGAGGAGAAAAGCTTATGTACAAGCAGAGCGTAATTCTTAGTCCTTAAAAGAAGGAAAGGAAAGAAGTATAGTTCTCCTTCCGACCCGGAGAAATAGTTTCATTGTATATTGCACTATATTCCACAAATTTGAAGGAGACAAGTATACATAGTTGTATCATTCTTAAATTACACCAAACTCTTTGCTAGCTTTAAAAAAAAGGTCTATTATTTTGGGACTTGACATATTTATTCCAACTGCATAAAGCCCCATACCACACCTTGAGTTCCCAAGCAGTTTGTCACACACCATGCAGTGTATACTATAACATACCTTTATGTCCACTTCTTGTGTCCTCAAACAGCAATCTTTGGGAGTCCAGCCTAAGTTGGCAAGAGAGAAATTAAGATGAAGGCATATTTGGGTAGACTGCTTAATCCAGAGACTAATGCAAAAGCAAGAAATTGGCACAGCAAAATCAAAGTTCTGAAGAAAATAATAACTTAATAAAATAATTCTTGGGAACAAAGTAGAATAATCTAGATAACATCCCTAATATAAGTCCCTTATTGACAAGGGGATATAAATTATGAAATAACTAACTTTTATGTTCTCCTGGGATTACAGACAGATTTTCTGAAGTCCATCCCTTCCAACCCACAAAAAACCCACATGTAAAAAAGAATCAATGAAAAGAAAAGGAAAAAAAAAAACTTTGCAAAACAAATTTTCAATGTGTCGGGTCCCTTGCCTTTTATCTACACACATTCACCAACTTCTTTTCAACTGATCTATACTACTTCCATAATCCCTTCTCACGGACGTAAAACTGTGTCAAGAGATGTCTTCTATCTTGTTGCCCATGCTTGCTGCTGGCTTTCTTCCGTGATTCCAAAACAACCTCTTTCTACAAGTACACCGCCTAAAAGCTTTTGTATCTCCTGTACTTCTTCCTCAGTTACAGTCCAGCCCACAAACTTCTAATACAATTCCGTTTCTATTCACAAACGGATTGATTCGCACCCACAAAAGCGAGAAGATTGAGGCAAGGAGAATCGACCAGACAATGAGAATGGTTGGGACGTTGTTCTGCTTACCCATCATACCTTTGAGGAAGGGGTAAAGATGAAGAATGACCCAGATTGCAAAAAACATTTTCCCAAATAGTGGACCCCAATTATCGTAGCCATTGCTGATGGCATCTGATACCCCGACTATGACTCCGATAATGTTGATGATCAACAAAGTGAGAGGAGGGATTAATAGAGTGGTCCACTTAAAGATGTAGAGCTCAGAGAACTCCCCATCGTCTCCTCCTTTGGACGTGACAGTGAAGTTTGTGTTGACACCAGCCAAGACCTTGAGAAGACCTTGGAAGAGAGCAAAAAGGTGCGACGAAACCCCTCCAATAACCCAAAACTGCTCGTTTCTCCACAAGTCATCTATCCCAACACCTCCCCATTGCATCTCCAGAATACTAGTTAAAGCAATCGATATAAACATGGCCATGAATACAATACTAGCATAATTGCTTATCTGCAGTTAAAAGAAACAAATGTTAGCGCGAAGCATTCAATTTAATGTCTGTAAGTGAATTCTTGATTACCTGAACCCCATAAACATTCAGAACATGTGGCAAAAGGAAAATAGGATTTGTATCACAATGTATGAAAAGCAGTTGAAAGAGAGGCTTTACCTCAGGAACGATGAACTTCCCGGTAAGGAGACAGACAGCTGGCAATGTACAGTAAGCAACCAAGGGAACGGATGTCAACGGATAAACGACAGAGTTTATATATGAAAATCTCTCAAGCGGCTTCAGGCCACAGCCATAGCCATACCATATTGGACAGTGTCTGCTCAGCAATATCTCCACAGATCCCAGGGCCCACCGCAGAACTTGGTGCAGACGATCTGAAAGATTAATGGGCGCTGACCCCTTAAATGCAGGTCTTTTAGGAATGCAATAAACCGATCGCCATCCATGGCAATGCATCTTGAAGCCAGTTAATATGTCCTCAGTCACGGAGCCATAAATCCAGCCAACCTGGTTAGTGGTTGAAACTTTAGACACATAATGCATATGAAATATCCTAATGGTGTATGGCACATTCAAACGCTAAGCTTCAATGATCAGACAAAAACAGTTGCGCATACCTCTTTCCCCCATTCGGTTTTATCTTCATAACCGCAACTGATGACATGAATGGCTTCTTTAAGGAGCGAAGCAGAAGACGAGCCAGGAGGAACTCCCCCTTCTTCTAAAAGTGTTGAAGCAATGAACACAGGTGACTGTCCAAACTTCTTCTCAAACTTGATCTGGGGCATCAGGGATGATTTTTCACTATCTATTCCTGCAACAAACACAAATTAGAGGATATAGGAAGACCATTATGAGCAGAATAATGAAAGAATTTTGAAATGCATTCTGATTAGTCCAACTTGATGATGCTATACCTTCAATTCCTTCCTCAATATTCTCAAGTGCGTGTATTTGTGTTGAAGCTTCCCTGCTCTTTGTCTTCTTCTTTTTGTCCTTGGTCTTATCTTTCCTATTTTTACTGCGAGATGTACAACAACAGCAACACCATTTTGGCAAGCAATTGCAAGTCTTGCCTGGTGGTTTCTTCTTAATTGGAGCATCATATCCATACAGTGCTTGCCTCCTGAACACACATCCAGTACCAACATAAATTGGTCCTTGGATTCCGTCCAGTCCTTTCATGTTTATCTGTTTTGTGTTTTGAAAAGGAGCATACTTAGTTACTGAAGAGGACGTTTAAACAGCAAAATCATAGTATGCACATTTATATGTATATGCAAAGCAAAATACCACATGCATGTACTTACATCAAAGAAGACGACATTGCGATTTGAATATCTGTCATGACGATCTATGCCATCGAACCTCTGAGGAAATTGGACATAGCATATTTTCTTTCCAGATGTAGGGTCCATCATAAAGCACATAGCTTCACGGAGAGCCTTACTATTGTTTATATAATGATCACAGTCAACATTAAGCATGTATGGAGCATTTGAGATGACCGCCGAAACCCTCATCTAGATAGTTCAAGAGAAACGTCAGTTAGAAACAAGAGAAAGTTGAGAGCCAGATGATCATGCCGGAATATAAACGAGGAATTTATAGTTACCAAAGAATTCATGGCACCAGCTTTTTTATGGTGGTCAAATCCAGGTCTCTTCTCACGAGAAACATAAACGAGACGAGGTAACTCGTTTCCTTCAATATCGCGGACACCATTACTACCCAAAAACACCTGTTTAAAAATAAAACAAAATAAAATAGTACTTATGAGTATATTGTTGTAATGCTCAAACCAGCCAGCCATAACAACAATCAACACGACTCAAGAAAGCATGAATAGGAATGAAAACATAGTACAAACCTGGATCATTCCTGGATGATCTCTAACATTGTTCCCTGGCCATGGAGTTCCATCCTGCATTGTCCATCCCTCATCAGGAACCTTCTGTGCCATGGCAACCAATCCATTAATCCGAACTTTGAACTCCTCATAATCTCTCTGCATTGACAACATTATCCATTAATCATCCATAAGCTGGAAATGATTTTGCCAAATATCATGTTATTCTAAACCAAAGTCATCATATCACAGAACTAGTACGAAAAAATGTTTCTATGAAAGGCCTGCTGCATACCTTCATTGCACGACGTTCTCGCACAAATGTGGGATGCACTTTATCTTTCAGGTAATCAACCTTCAGAGCAAAATACCACTCTGGAGCACGAGGCTCTATGTTGAACTTTTTGCAAAATGGGACCCACTTCCTTGCAAATTCTGAAGTTTCAGAGAGGGCTTCAAAAGTAAGCATGGCAGCACCATCATCTGAGACATAGCAAGCCACCTTGTCGATTGGATAATCAACAGCGAGGATTGATAACACTGTGTTTGCAGTGATTAGAGGAGGTTCTTTCAGGGGATCCACCGTACTGACAAAGATGTCAATAGGAGCTAGCTCAGAAGCTTTCCCTTCTTTCTCATACCTGAGACAAAATTTCAACTTAGATTGGGAGGGAATTTCTTGAGGGGGAGAAAAGCACAGAGAGAGAGAGAGAGAGAGAGAGAGAGAGAGAGAGAGAGAGAGAGGGTGGGGGAACAGAGAGGGTCGGAGAGACGATAGACGGTGGTGGTGACGATTTTGGGGCGTTGGAGACGGGGGGTGCTGGCGACCGGAGAGATGGGCGGGTGTCGCCGGAAGGGGAGAGTCGGGAGATGAGCAGAGAGAGATCGGAGGGGGGAGGGGGAGAGACGGGAGGGAGAAGCGGGAAGGGGGAGGGCAGAGAGAAGAGAGGGGAGGGGAGGGAAAATGGAGGTTAGAGTTTTTATGTTTTATGTTTTTATTTTGTTTGTTTATAAAGTTTCAATTTACCCCTTGAACTTTACATGGGGTTAAATTAACAGATTTTTTTTAGAAAACTCACGTGTTTTGCATGTGGAATTGGATTTCGTTAAATTTCTAACAAATCCGTCAAAAAAACCCCATTTCGAAACAAAAATGCAACATTAGAGTTCATTTCGAAATTTTTGGGACCTGGGGACTTGTTTCGAAACTCCACGAAAACTTTGGGGCCTAAAATGAGATTAACCCTAATAAAAATTGAAAGAGAAATATAAATAAACAATAATTACGAATTGATGTGATGTTTAATACTAAAGTATAAATATAGGTATAAAACTATGTAAAAATAGCAGGTTAGGAAGAAAAAATATTATTTTTAAAATTAACATAATAAACTCATTTTCAAAAAATATGTGTTCTCCTAAGTGTTTTACACTTAAATTTTTTATTTTTAAATTTTTCTCTCTCTATTGATTCCACAATTTTTTTTAATATATCTTTCTTTTATTTTTTACTTTAATTATTATAAAAATTTAAAAATTAAATCAATAAATTACTCGTTTAAACGTACTCTCGAATATTACTCCAAAAACCGACATGCCAAACGAATCCTAAAAAAGCGACGCCGCGTGTGGTGTCAGTTTTCGACCGACTCATTAACGGACCACACACACTTATGGGGTTGGTGTTTGATGATTTCTCTTGTTCCAGTTTCATGGCCTTTACTTTTCAGTTTCCAAAAATTTTATTTATTATTCGATATTTATAATAAGCATTCATTTCTCTCTCAAAAATAAAAATAGAGTGTATGATTCTTTATTTTGAACCCATCACTAATTCGGTAAGTTAATAATCGTTGTAAACTTTTATACTAATTAAAGTATAATAATTTTAATAATAAAAACGGAGGGTGTTCGAAAATTGACATAATCATAGAAATATAGTCCAGTTTTGTTGGAATATCATATTGCTAAGATTTAAGGATTATAGTTAAAAAGAGATAACATAATTATGATAAATAGAGAATGGAACAAATGGAGTACAATAGAAACCCTTTAAATTAATACTCGATAAATTAATAAACTCTCTAAATTTATCTGATCTCGACTTGGGCTAATGTAAAAAATTGAAAAACTCGATAAAATAATAAGATAATAACTTTTCGGGAGATCCCTTTATAATTTTTGGTCCCATGAAAATCATAAATTAATAATTCATAGAAACTGAAAAAAATATATTACACTCTATTGAAATATGATTCAATAGTTGTCTGTTTTCCTTTAAAGTTCAAGTCAATTTGGAGCTCATCTCTAACTTTTCTTATTGCATCCAATAGCTCAAGTGTTATATTTTTGTATTGTATCATAAAATTGTGAAGAGTGTTCGACGCCATAAGTGCTTCCTTTCGCGTAACAGGCTCCAAAGACACCGTATCATCTTCGCCGTCATCCTCTGCATTGTTCTCAATGATAGTACCCACAATATCTTCTAAACTCTGAACCTGAACATGCTTCATTTTTGTTTGGTATGTACAGTATAATTACTTAGTTTATACAAAAATATGAATTACTACGTTGAATCGGTTAAAAATTCTTTAAATTAATAATTATTAATTTATCGATAAATTAATAACTCTCTAAATTAATAAATTTCTCCGGTCCTAACATTATTAATTTATAGAGTTTTAACTTTAATTTTTTTCTCTTATTAATTTTATAATTATTTTATAGATTTTTTATAATTATAATCACTTTGAAAAAATAATTTAAAAATATAAAACTACATTAGAAAATAACCTTCTAAAGAGACCATGGCATTGGTTATGATTTTTTTTTAAATTATGTTTTTTTTTTCTATTTTACAACTTTATCACTTTAAATTCATAATTTTACTTCCTTTTTTTTATTTTATCAAAAAATTAAAATTAAAATTAAAAAGATATAAAAGAAAAAACAAAGATATAATCAAACAGATCCATAGATATTCTGTTTGAAATAATAAACGTAAGACCGCTACTCAACGTTTTTAATTACTATATACTAGTATTTTAGGTTTTGGCGGATAGCTAAGTTGATAAATGTTTGAATGATGTAGTATCTGTCATGCCGATGATCTACAGTGAAGATACCAAATAGTACGAGCGACCTCGCGAGCACTTGCGTGCACGATATACGGTCAAGGACTTTACGCACCAGC
>JAOWAN010000043.1:5606046-5616627 GCA_028566635.1 Lobelia cardinalis
GAGAAAAGCACAGAGAGAGAGAGAGAGAGAGAGAGAGAGGGAGAGAGAGAGAGAGAGAGAGAGAGGGTGGGGGACAAACCTCAATGACAGTCGATCTAGGTATGTTTCACGCTCAATTGGAACCCATTTTGGGAATTGATCAAATATCCAAGATACAGCAAACCATATTTCACAAATTATAGATGTTAACCACAACCCATATGCATCATTGACTGGGTGACGAATTCTATAGTCGAAAAAGAGTCCAAGAATAACAAGACGGATTAAAATGACCATTCTGTATGGGTTTATCTTGCTTGAAGAAATTGGTAGCTTCCTTGAAAGTGGTTGCCTTCCTTCATCCATCCTACGGAATAAGAAAACAAAAAGCATTATTACCAACAAATTACCTAAATGAAACAAAGGAATGGCACTGCAGAGAATATGCACCACATAATCCAGAAATTTTTTATTTATCAGTTATCTCTAATTTGCATATCTAAAGAGTTGTCAATGTAACTCAACATTATCTTTGTAGTTAAAATCAAACACGTTAAGTATTTCTTGAGAATACCACATCTACATGCCAGATGTTGGTAAGTTCACCGGCTCCGTTATTACTGTGCCTATATTTATGGACCTGTGAGTGTGATTCTGAAATTAATGCAACACTTAAAAACTAGGAGTCAAACTGCACCATACGAGCAAGAGTCAAGGAAAGATCCGTAATCTACTTCCTCCCAGATACGACAATTTTCAGCACACTTTGGGTTACATAATGTGAATGAACACAATCTCAGATTAACACACTGTAAATCTGGTCGAGAAAAGTTTCAATGGAGCACCTTCCACCATTAAAACTCTTGAACTAATTCAGGGCAACTGAAAAACTTCCCTTTAGTCCCTAAACTGGTCAAAGACAAGTTTATATACAGCGCTGGTCAAAAGGTACACGTGAAAATTGTAACATCTACGATAACTACTCCAGCTTAAGACGGCCAAGTAAATTAATGCATACATTGACCTCCTTTTCTCCATCAAAGCGGGAAGATGAAAACCTAGACATTTCAATCCTTAGCAGGTATAAATTATAGCCGATAAATTTTGTTATACAATTTGCTGATTAAATTTCCTGAATGCAATGAACTGCTTGCTGACATTCAAAGTCAGGCAGCATCGTTTACATCAGCATCTGCTTTTAGATATTCAGAATCAGAAAACAATAGTTGCACTTCCATATTCTTGTGATTGCCATGTGGATTTGCTGGGTAACAATCTAGTAGCAAGCTTTCTGTTAAAAGAATGTATCGTGCCAGTTTCGTATTCAGATTAGAGATTTTTGTCACCAAACAAAACACATAGGCTAACAAACTTGGTAAACAACCTAAACTATCAGCTGATTTATAAGAAAGTAATTCCATTTTAATTTGAAGTCACCACTAGTGACCTTCAGGGAAAACACTTGCTGCACTAGTCTGTTTGAATAAACTGAATTGATAAATAGACGTGGTACTTGTACAACTGACGTCCAAAGCCTAGCTAGATAAAGAGAAATCTGATGAACTGAAGAAGAATGCAAAAAAGATGGGTTTTGTCATGAAATACAGATTCCAAGTCCGATTACCTAATAATGAATCTCATTAACCGCAGGACCGGCCAAGTTTTAATCGTGAACAAAGTTAATTATTCCAAATAACAAGCGAAATAGGCATCATCGAAAACAAGAAAATATCTTCTCAAATCTGTGTTTTCCACTGGAAGTAAATTATGAGCATCGTAAATCTTCACAGCCACAACTCTATACCAGAAATAATAATATACTGAAATGAAAACCTACTTGGGCAAATCAGGATCATCTCCATCATCATTCCCGTAGCCAGCTTCTCCTTCGTGCTTGACAACTTGAAGTCTATCATTCTGCCGTTTCCTCCACTCCTCCATTCTATCCTTCCATGCAACAGTACCATAACCATATACTGCCAAGTCTTTCTTAGGATCCATTGGTCTGGGCGGCACTGCAAAGTCAGCATGACCAATGTACAGTAAGATCGATCCTACAAACTTACTAAACAGGTAAGAAAATAATTTTCATCCAGATGCTGATAAACTTACAGGAGACAGAGGAAGCAGTATCTGAGAATGGCATTGGATGAATTCGCTTTGCTCGGCCCATAAATGGGGGCACAATCAGAGCATGCTTGTCAGCCGAAATACCATCATCCTTCAAAGATAAATAAAGATCTTCCATTAAGAATTAGGAACCGCAATTTCAATATGCAGAACTAGATAAAGAAAATGCACAGAAGTAAGCCCACCTCTTGGCCATAGGTTAGGAGAGGGATTTCTTGGTTAAGGGCAGAGGAGTCCATCTCAGAAGGAGTGGCAAACCCAGAAGCATTCCCATGACCACCACGGCCAATATTGAGGCGAGCAGCAAGAACTGCCTCAGCCATATGTTGAGGGTCTCTTCTTTCATTGCCTGGGTAATCAAACTCATTGTCCAAATCATCGAATTCCTCCTCTTCGTCATCACCTTCCACTCTAGGGCTTCCTGAAATCGGTCATTGACATTATTTAAGTCAAAATACTTTCTTTACTTCAGTGGTACTTCAGGGCGCAACTCACGTTGTAAAAGAAATGGCAATGTGCACGTTTTACCTTTGATACGCTTGTATCTGGTTTTGCATTGAGGGCAAGCTTGATTTCCCTCTCTTCTTTCATATTCATAGCAAGGTCTACAGACAGGGAATGCGCATTCATTGCAGGCAATAAAAGGCTCCCCATCTGCAGTCACTTCAATCTCATCTCCACAAATCTGGCAAATCTGACCACTCAATTCTTTTACAGAGGTCACCTATTCTCAATCACAAAACAAATTAGCAACAGATCAGGAAATATGACCACTTTTCAGCATAGTCAACTTGAAAGGAGCTGATATTTAACTTAGTATTTCAGTTCCTCTGAAGCCAAAAAAAAGGAAAAAAAGAAAAGGTATGATAGTTAGACTTGGTAGTCAGCCCAAGGTAAAACATTTACCCACAATTAGGGATCTTCTAGTGTTCAGAAATGAAATATGCTTGCAAATAGAAAAATCAGAACCAAGCTAGGAGCCATGCACTTCATTCTAGATAGTACATTAACACAAAAGGGCATACTACAGGGAAACTAAGCAGATAAAAAAAATTTTAAGAAAAAGGAGCTGAAGAACAACTTGAGAGCAATGGAATATGGACAAAGTAGAGATGTATAGCAATCCTTCAAATACAGGGAAAATGTGTAAAAGAAAAACTAAGATAAGCATACGCTTCAGGCTTAACATTGTTTAACATATTCGCTTAAATCCCCCAAAAAAAGAATAATCTAGAATAGAAACTGAATGTAAACCCTATGACCAAGATACTGAAGAAAAAAACAATTGGTCGCCCCAAAATTGCACAAATCTAGTAGAAATACAAACAATACGCAAAGATAATGCAAAAAAAAAAAAAATCAATTTCTACAGCAATAACACCTTCAATCGAAGGTACAAAGCCATAAGAAATGGATTCAATCCAAAACCCAGTACAAAAGAAGAGATTTCGAAGGCACTCACCCGTCCAACCTCATCAGCATTGATCAATACGAACTCATTCCTGTTGTGTGAACCAGCCACAAGCCTCCCTTTCGTATCCATCAATCAAATCCCCCCCAAAAAAAAAACACACAACACACACTACCAAATCAAGAAAAGCAAGTGCCCTCCAACTCCTTTAAGAGCAAAATTTCTCAAACATCCATGAGAGGAATCACCGAACCCACATTAAAGAATGGCTGAAAATGAGATGTAAACCAACAGACTGTATACTTTTATTCATAAAAATAGGGGAACATAAATAAATAAAAAAACAATTTTTTTATGTGGGAAATGAATGTGAGAAAAGATAAGGCTTTGGGGGATTCTTTGCTTGGTAGAGAGAAAACCCAGTTCAGAGAAGAGGGTTTTCTAAACTGGGTCTGTGAGCTGTGAGTGAGTGAGAGAGAGAGAGAGAGATCAGAAAGAAGGGTAGTAGTAGAAGAAGAAGAACAAGAGATCGACAAAGACAAGTAGAGTTTTTAGAGAGAGAAAGGGCGTTGAAAGTTCAACGCGTAATACAGAAGGGACACAGATCGCTTTGATGGATCTGTCTGTAAGGTTATTTTCTTCCTTTTATTAAAAAAAAAAAATTTTTTTCCTTGATCAACAGAGGAGGAGATGGTTTTGGGTTGTGGGGCCCAGAGAAGGTGGTGGTGGAGGGGCCCCACCTAAACTACGGTGGAGTTTGGATGCTATGAGGGGGTACTTTGGTAATTTGGGAGGTGATTGTCTGGGCTTTGGGCAAAATTTTCTTTCTTTGATTAATGTGTGCGTCTGTATCTGTAGTAAAGACGGGGAAAAAAAATTGAAAAAAAGAAAAAAGATTTTATCTGGGGGTGAGGTAATAATTTGGGGCAAGTGTAATACTACTACTAGTATTGAGTAAATGAGAGTATGATAGTAATGTGATGGTGAAGACTTGTTGAAGAGGGAGGGAGGGAGGGTAGAGTATCACTTTCGAAAGCCTGGGCTGTCCCTCACGGTTTAAGTGTGGTGTGTTGTTGTTGTCAAAGGAGAGAGAAAGGCACATTTTATACAGAGAGAGAGAGAGAGAGAGAGAGAGAGAGAGAGAGAGGTGTGTGTATTGTGTGTGTATTGTACGCGTGTGTGACGTATATCACTATGCATTGTGGGGGAGATAAGTGAGGGGAGAAACAAAAAGTTAAAAAGAGGGTAACTACGCAAAGGCCACATGTGAAAATGGAGTCTGGATTTTCTATATTTAATTATGTTTTATTTTTTAAAAAAATAATTCAAGTCGTCTAAAACTTAATTTTAAAATTTTAATTAATTTAAAATATATTATTTTAAAAATTATGTAATAAAATATAATTTGAGACAAAAAATTTGAATTCACCAATGATCTCAAATTAAGGTAATTCTATTTGAGGTTAATGCAACATGCACCTAATGCAATAGGGTTTGCACCAGATATTTAGTCACACTAGTATTTATGTTTTTTGTGTACAAGCATTTAAGAATTATTTTTAACTTTTGCAATAAATTTGCTTTAACAGTTGTCTCAAATGATATATTTTTTTGACAATTTTTAATTTAGTGTTGAAGTTGAAATTTTACAATATATAAGGTTTTAAGTTTGATTTCTTTCCACGTCCTTTTAGGATCAAATATATAATATATATATATATAGAAAGGTGATCAGTTGCGAATCATTCTTGTTTTCGAACTTACAAATCGTCTTGAATTATGAAATTTGATAACCGTGAACCATAAAATTTATAAATGTGAATCATAAAAAGTCTACCGAAAACCATGAAATTTCATGATGGTTGGCGGGTAACCTTCTTTTTCCACCGGAACTAGGTGCTTAATGTAAAGAATTTTCCGATGATTCATAGTGGTTCGTAAATTCGCAACTAAAGAAGGATTTACAGTCGATCAGCTTCCCACATATATATAATTTAATGGGACTTTTTAATTTTCTTTGTTGTTTGCGTCAATTTGAGTTGAATGTTTAAGTAAATAGTCGTATACAAAATCAAAATTGCTTACGTTGGACTGAAAATGAGCGAAAAGGAGGGCACTAATTAATCGACTATTTATTAAAATGTTATTTAGTAAAATCAAAGATCAATTAATTCTTATTTATTACATTGATCGTCGATTATTTTAGAGACTAGTCAAGAAAAATTACAAGTATGATAAATTAATTAACTTGTCCCTATCAAATTTTAGCGTAGTTTTATTTTAAATGTTCGAACTCAAGTTTTATAAAACGGTTAACAACACGTTAATTCTAAAAGAAAGTTGCTTGATTAACGATTGCAACAACTCTCTTCCAAGGGGATAAATTTAACATCATCGGTACGTAGCATTCGAGTTGTCTACTCTACTAATGGAAAATTGTCAAAGTTATAATACTAATGAGGATAACGATATGCAATCTCGTAATAAAGACGTCTCCTCTAATTTAAATAGATCACAAATTCAAATTATATAGAAGAAAAGTAAAAAATACTAACAATCCCTTAAGAAGAAAAAGAAAAATAATACTAATGAGAATCATAAATAACACTCCTTACATGGGAGGAAATGATATAAATACGTACATAGAAAAATAAAACTTTTACACCGTCTAACATGTGCACCGGTGGGTACTACTCCTAAGTTAGGGTTTTGGTAAAAGTAAATGCTCTAAAGGGATAATATATATAGGGTCTTATTCCGTTAAAAATCACAAATATCGTATAAATATATGAACCAGTTGTATCTTAGAATATTTTGTTGTATCTTAGCCATATTTTTGTTGTATCGTACTAAATAACTAAAGTACGAAGATACAACAAAAATATAATAAAATACAAAAGGGTCTTACGAAGATACAGAAAAAAAATTAAGATACAACAAAATTAACGAAGATATAACAAAAATGTACTAAGATACAACTGGTTCGTACGTTTGTACGATATTTATGGTTTGTACCTGATCATTATGGATTAATTTAACTTTTAATGATTTTTGTCAAAAAAAGCCCTCACAAGTGTAGATTTGTTTTCTACAATAAAAACCAAAATGCGATTGCCCCAAATAAAATAAATAATGTACAAGGGACTTGCTACCGACCATTTTGTCATTTCTATAATAATAGTGAATTAGATTGAAAGGAGACAAAGTGAAGGCAGAGTCAGTAGAGTGGGGGGAGAGGAGTAGTGGTAGTAGTAGTGGCCTGGCCTAACTAAAGTCATCTTCCCATCCTCCATGTCTAGTCCGTAGCTAATAAGTTGAAACAGCCAGCCAAATTGCCATTACTTCTTTCTATCCCTTATTTCTACCGTCTCCTCCATGACATGTTACTCCTTAATCTTCTTGTAGGTGTACAGAGTCAACTCATGTTAACTAGTACATGCTTAATCATCCTTAATCTTCTTCTAGGTGTAAAATTAGGGGTCACAGACTCACAGGTGTCTAAATTAGGGGGACTGTGGATACACTTCTCATCATTTTCATTTTATGGTTTTATTATATTCTTTTTAGTGTTTTAACCATTTTCCAGCTATTTATCCCTCTCCCATATATTTTTTTTAAAGTTAATTGTTAGTAAAATTGCAAAAAAAAAAAAATAAAGTAAAAAACACATATTCAATTAGGGCCTCAAACATGAATAATAAAATAAAATAATATTTTGAGGGTCATTTGCGCTTAATTTAAAAAACTTATAAATTTAATTTTTATTTCAAACTTTAAATAGGGAAAAAGATAAAAATAAAATAAAATAATAAATACCAAATTAGTGATATATCATAGCTAAAAAAAATTATTTTCTTACTTTTATACTATGTAGGTATAGATATTAGGCAGATAAAATTAATTTTAATGAATAATAAATTAAATCCTTAATATTTATGTTCTATGTTCTATTTTTTATTTTTATGTACCTATATTTTAATATTATGTTTTAGTATTATATTTATTTTATTTGTTAACGCTTTATATTTTACATCCTTATATTTTATTTTTTTTAATTTTTTAGATTTAAATAATTATTGTTAAAATATTGAACACTTCAAAAGTTAAGTATGATGTTAGTCTAACGGAATCACGAGGGTATAATGAAAATTTTATTAAGTTTAACCTAAAAACTTGAAAAAAAAGGCTCATTCATAAGGTGTATTTGAAATTTAAGGATCAAACATAAAGCATAAAAAGATCTAGCATCAAACGTAAAGTTAAGAGAAATAATTTATTAATCCACAATTCTAGTGGTTGACATATCCGTTAACTTTAAGTATAGAGTTTAACACACTTGTACCATTTTAAACTACAGAATATTAATAAGGCTCGAATCATAAGTCAGATATATCACAACATTTCAATATCTCAACATCAAACATATTTACTCAAATATCACCCAACATCACAAATAAATATTAAACACTTTTCATCTATTACCCTTATCCATACACTCTTACAAATTAATTCAAATATTTCACATCATATTTTCTCTCCTCTCTCCTCACATTCAAATCTTTCACATCACACTCTCTCTCCTCATATCAAATTCAAATCTTTCACATCACGAGGAAAATTTAGTCTTTTAATTTATAAACTCATATCACTCATATCATCTCATATTCAAATAGTGAACAGTGCAATATCATCATATATTATCATATATCGCATTCCTGATCTGACCCTAATACAAAGTAGGAAAAACGTAAAAAAAAATAGTCTTAAAATCACTAGTTATGCATATGTGGTGACATTTCACCAATAAAAATAAGTTAAAAGTGTTTATATACTACTTTTTTTTGTGTGTAATCTAGTTCGTTGAAAAAAAAAGTGACTATCACTATTTTTTGTCATTAATCCTATTATTTCGTTAATTATACTATTTATTATATTTTATTACTTAAAAATTAACAAATGTTATCTATTATCTTTAGTCTAGCGGTAAGTATCTTGCTTTGTGTGCATGAAGTTAAATTTTTGATTCTTTAGATTTTATTGTATAGTTTATATTCCAAAATGTGTTGTATACTTGACGAAAATTGAATTTAAATTTTGAAATTTGAGTATCGAAAATACTTTGGATCAAATTTCATAATTTTTAAAATTTTCAAAACTAATTCCAATTCCAATTCAAAAAAATGTTGAAAAAAAATCAAAAATCAAAATTTTGAAATTCAAATTAAAAAATTTTATTTCAAAATCAAAATGTTTCAAATCGTATTCAGCAAATATCAAAAATTTTCATTTCGATTTTCAGCCCTAGATTCACCGAATCAAATATTTAGCTATCAATATCTACCACAAACGTAAACGAGTCTTTGTTCCAAACTTTATTGAATACGTCTTCCGTCCAAAAATAACCATAAATTTTGGATTAACCTGATGATTTCAAATAAATATTTAATTAGATTTCTATTATAATTTTAAAAATTAGCGAACACATAAATTATAATATTCTTCGTGTAGTTTTCAAGTGTTATAAATTAATAGTACCAAAATATTAGAAAGTGAATAATTTTTTAAGCTGACACTTATTTTGATACGAAAAGAGTTTAGAATAACCTTGTTTAGACGGAAAGAGTCTAAACCAAAATATTGATTTAGCATAGTCAGATAGGATTAACTGCGTTTTAGGTCCTGTAATTTTTGTGAGCTCTAAAAATAGGCCTCCAGCTCCCAAACTTTGCAATTTAGGCTCTATAGTTTCATTTTTATTGCAAAGTTAGTCAATTTCGTCAAAAGTTAATGGGAACGGGCTCACATGCAAAATTTGTGAGTTTTTTTTAGGGCATTAATGTCACTTTTACGTATAAAATCTGAATCCCTAATTGGCCTAAAATCGAACCTATACCCACCTAGACTCCTCTCGCACGTAAAACTACCCAACCCAACCCTAAAACCCACCTAACCCATTATATCCAGCCGCCGCCTCCCTCTTCCCCACTCCTCCAACCGATCCACTCCCCATTGTAAAACCACAGCCCCCACGTACCACCACCAAATAACCTCTTCCTCCATCTCTAACCATTGAATATCACCTCTAAGCTCCAGAAATCTCATTATCGAAATCCATCACTCTACAAACAATGCCTGCTTCAACTTCTCCTTCCAAGTTGACTCGCCGGACCTCAACAAGTCTCCCCTGATCTTCCAATTCCAATCCCCCTCCAAAAGCCCCACCAACAAAGTCTTCCTCCATATCTTTGCCAGAACCGCAACCGTGTTGCTCGACGCCGTGATTCAAATCCAAAAACAATCCACCAAAACCAAAGAAATCAAGAATTATTCCGGGTTTAGGATATTCGGGTCGCTTCTTGAAAAACTCAAGGATCGAAACAGCAAGACCAAACAAAATAACGGTAAAGAATTCTCAATTAAAGAGACTGTGTTATTGGGCCTGCCGAAGTTATGAAAACCAAATTTAAGATTGATTTTGATTTTGGGAGAGAGATTTTTTGATCTGAGTTTCTGGATCGATACACTTGATCTAGGTTTTTGGGTCCAATGCGGCAATGATGATGTCGTCGGTGGTGTCGTTGCCTCAGAACCGGCACCACCCTCTCTCTCTCTCTCTGTGTTTTTTGTTTAACCTAATTCCAAGAGAAATTTACAAATTTGATTTGGGCTTTCTTCATCTTTCTACCACAAAGTAATTTGGAAGGGTGGGTGACAGGTGTTTTGGTGAGAGATTGTGGAAAACTCCGACGACGGGTGGATATATGGGAGTTGGGTTATGGGTGATCAGTTTCTATGGAGGCTGTGGATTAGGTAAATTCGATGGTGGTGCCAGAGTTGCAAAATTTAATTTTATTAAAAAATATAATATAATATAAATAATTTTTTTAGAAAAATTAATATTACTACATATTTTACTAAATTAAGATTTAATTTAATATATTTTAATTTATGCCCTATAATTTATTTAGGAGGAAAATGATATTAGTGCCCTAGAAAAATTTATGAATTATGCACGTGAGGGGGGGGGGGGGGGGGGGGGGGGGGGGGGGGGGGGGGGTGGG
>JAOWAN010000043.1:5624262-5636223 GCA_028566635.1 Lobelia cardinalis
AGAGAGAGAGAGAGAGAGAGAGAGAGAGAGAGAGAGAGAGAGAGAGAGAGAGAGAGAGAGAGAGGAGCACTGATGCCTTAAAGGCAATTAGCAGCCTCACCACAATCCTTCATGCAAAGAAAATGGCTCAAGCAGGTCCGTCATGAACAATTCGACTACTCATAACCCTACAACAGACGAGAAAAGTTTGTGTTCCATCCAATCTCTCATTTCTAGCAAAAATATGTCCTCAAAATCACGTGAATACAATTTCTCACGGGTCATTCAATCAGGAGACCAGATGGCCACCATGCCAATATCCAAAGCAGAGTAAAAAGAGGTGGTTAAATCATTGCTGATACGGACATAGCTTACATTTTTTTAATAATATTAAAGATGCTAATTTAATGTAAGAAAATGAATCGATGCATAACATTTTAAACTTCTCAATGAATAGCCAAACGGTATTTCATATTCCTAGAACAAAATACGACATCCCTTGTCCCACCCAAAAGTAATGAAAGAGAGAGTTAGGACAGAAAAGAGTAAATTATCTTCGTTGGGATTATGTATAGTAGATGATGCATCAAATATTAAAGCTCTCAATTTTGTAACCTGATCATCTTTAAAAAATAAGCACTCATCTCCCTGAAAGCTACATGATGAAGAAGTGGAGCTGTCAAATTAATGTTGTATCCAAGAAATACACCACATTCTGCCAAGTCCTTGTTCAATTGTACATTACTAACACATCCAGTACTAAATGGTCATAATCAAAATCCATAGTACATTCAACATTCTACTTCACATACAAAGATGGGCCGCACTTGCAATTCAAGCGCCTCTGTTCCACCATAAATGTGATTGGGCCTTCTTAAGTTCCAAACAGGGACTGGCTACTAGCAGCAAATGAAGCCAAACTGACAAATCACATATGTTTTAAACGAGTGGAATGAATGACGGTAAAACTACCGTAAGAAAGCATTCTTCACCCAAAACCATTGCTGCATGAATTATGTCCACATGATGAAAGAGGAAATCAGCTTTTCATCAGTACAGAACTCCCCTCAGTTTCCCTCAATACTCTGTTAGATGAAGCACAGTCATCATGTTTTTTCCTGTAACAAAATATTCTTGCTTAAAAAGTGCAACCCCAAGTTTCACCACTTATATTTCGTTGTACTTTCATCCATTTGAAAAGCTAATTAACAGAAACCACCTGCGCTGGGCATTAAGACACCAAGACTTGTGCTTGTGTAAGTATGATATTCTCCAAAAGTTCAATTAAGTAGGTCATGCATCAGTAACATTTATTCCTTGTCAAACTCAAGAGATCTAGCTTTTCCCTTCCCATGCCCCCTCAGGGATAAAAGAAACAAAAAAAAAAACTAGCTTTTACTCCCTTTAACCAGGTCTCTCAGTGTCAGTGGGTACAGGGCTGAAATACCGACCAAATGAAAATTGTTGCACCCTTATTCATGCTTAGCTTACACATTTGAGGATAAACGCATAACAAGATACATTTCTATATCACGCCTTAAATAAGCAAAAAAGCCTTTCGCAACAAACCTCATCACCATGACCATTCCTCGATCAGCTCCTCCATACACCCCATGGTTTCCCAAAGAAAGGGCTAGCATCATTTTTATCCAAGAACACATCTGTTCGAAGTTGAATGCTTTACGGCTTGTCTGGAACACTGTTTCGGAGAAAACGGGCCATCGATTTGGGAAAAAATGTGTATCAACATAGCGTTAATTTGACAGAGCGTTTTCGAAAAGTTGTGAAAAATAGTGGGTTTCTTACCGCTCCAAATGGTTGCTTTTAAAAAGAAAGGAGAAATAAACGCCAATGGGACCAATTCACCCTTAAACCTGTTAGGAAATTTTAAATCTTTCATTTTGTCTTCTTTCCTCAGAAGTCCCAGGCCTCAGCCCTCTCTTTCTTCCTCCTATCCCTTCTACTCTCTTTCAATCATTCATTATTTTTATTTATAATATAAATAAAGATATATATTAATGTATAGAGAGAGAAATGTGATAGAGAGAGAAATAGATATATAGTATAAGTAAAGATATATATATAAATAAAGATATATACTAATGTATAGAGAGAGAAATAGATATATAGTATAAGTAATTATAGGTAGCCGCTCAAATGAGAACCTAAATATCGTAGGAACCGTAGGAGCCAATCTCGATTGTTGAATTAGAGCAAAAAACACAGCCGAGATCAAATATTGTAAGTTGTAATTGTAAGCTGGATAAAAAATTTAGGTATCTTGAGATAAATTCATAACTCAGTAGCAATTTGTGTCCTGTGAATTACTCACAGTGGCAGACGGTTCCTACGGTTCAAACGATATTTAGGTTCCTATTGGAACGCGACCCTATATGAATATATATATATATATTTGTGTGTGTGTGTGTATATATATATGAATATATATATATTTGTGTGTGTGTGTATATATATATATATATATATATATATAGAGAGAGAGAGAGAGAGAGAGAGAGAGAAAGAAATATAAATAGAAATTATTAAAATGATTTATATGTGGAGGATTTCAGAAAAGAAAAAAAAACACTTGAAGAAAATATGAAAAATAATTATTAAAAGTGAAGAGGCTATTTAAAATTAAGTTTTATTAACTAATTATATATAACATTTTGAATTTGGATTTATTATCATTTTATAATTAAATAAAATATTTTGTACATATAAAGGATAAAATTGTCTTTTTTTATAAGTACATACATTATAAACTCAGTTTTTAAAACATCGTAAAACTCTGTACCAAACAAGCCGTTAGTGAGCAAACAGTCTTCCCACTTCAGGAAAGTATGATGATGTCCTATTTTCAATTCCATATACCCCATAATCAGTACACATCAAATGACTCAAACTATCATCTATAAGCTGTCCTAGTGTTCCTCCATGTGTAAGTCCAGTGAACCACTTGTCAGGTTATAGAATGTAAGGTTTAAATGTTACAGTTTCCAACTTCCATGACAGCAAAGCTAGGAAAGTTAAATCTTTCCACTGGATTAGAAGCTAATCAAATTTGAGCCATTTGACACGAAGTTCAATTTTCGCATATACTTTGATTTAATCGTCCCCTCACCACAACACACTTTATGTTTTTCATGTGAATCATGTCCATTCACCGCCACAGCCTTGCTTCGACAGATTCACCCGCAAACAAACAACTTCACAAAATCATAAAGCCAAAACTCTATGCCACTCTCAACGTTGCCCGGATATTGTCTGTCATTGTCTTGTGCTTTTTCATCCACTGCTGTTCTATACTACACGACTATTTAGCGCGTTGGAAATAACCTAATTCATATGATGAAGTAATAGTGACTTCAAAAATCAAAGCTGAAAATACAGAAATGCAGGAAAGCAATGTGCCGTCTATATTGATGTACAAATATGATTTCATTTCAGAAACTTAGCTACTAGTTTAAACTCCATTTATTAGTAGTTACTGGGACACACACATCAATATTGATGTATCAAAAATAGGGTGATTAACAAGTAAGCCAATGCTAAATTTGCAGAATATTAGCAGTAAGTGTCTTGAAATCATTACGATAAATTACTATATATGAATATAGTAAATTGATTCAAGTTCATCAGTATAATGGAGTACTACTAATGGGTTGTTGCGGCACGACCTTAGGGCACATGTCAGCCGAAACAGTATTCCAATTACCAATCAACATTTTTGCAACTAATTTGCAGCCAAAGAAAAGAGATACAGTTGGCATTTGACAATGATACAAATCCAAAAAACAAGAATAAGAGGAAGTAATAAAATTCAAATTACCACGGGGAGAACTCGAGGGTGGGAGCGGGAAGAGATGCCTTGGTTGCCGATGCTTATGCGAGGTAGCCGGATGGGGAATTGGAGGGGAGAAGATGAGGAGGAAGTGGATAGCTTGGAGGAAGAAGAAGTTGAAGACGACGCTATCGCCGTCGTCGGACGGTCAGCAATAGAGGCCATTGAGCGGCATGTCGCCGCCGTCGCAGAAATCGCCATTTGTGTTCCTTGAGAGAGAGAGAACGAGTGCAGGGAGCTTTGGAAATTCAGAAAGGAGAGGAAGATTAGATAAATAGCGTAGCGCCAGCCATCCCTCGTGTCGCTACACGTGATTTTTGTTGTATCTTATGAACTTCCCACTACGAGGGATAAGAAAACGTTGTTGCTCGATCTCGGGCAGTTGTATACCGTGTGCCTTGTGTTAGGTGCGTCCAAATGCATATAATTATAAAAAATTATATAGATAATGTGATATAAAATATACATAAATTATACTATTATTATGTATATAATTATTATTTATATTTTATATTACATTATGTATATAATTTTATATATTTATGTACATTTGGACACACGATATAATTTGCCCTTATAGGAACAAGGAGAAAAATTACTATTCCCTCTCTCTCTCTCTCTTAATTGTCAAAAAATATTCACAATTAACAAAAAAAAAAAAAAAGAATATGGAGAATATATTATTTCATTCATTTTATTTTAAGTATCCTGAAAACGATATTTTTTTTTCTCGGAATATCATTATTCATGCGTGTAATTTGTGTCTCACATTGAAAACAAACAAGCCTCACCAACACTTAATAAGGATCCTGGGCTACTCCTCTCATTGCCAATTGATTTTGAGATGTAACCCCAAACTTTAACATGGTATCAAAGCAGACTTTAACAACACTATCGAGCACTTTGAAAATTTGGGAATTGCATTTTTGTCATTACGTTCTAAGATGTTACTCATAATAAGCTGACTGACTAGTAAGGATGTTTTGAGTACAAATCGCTCCTACAATATTACTTGCCAAGTTTTGTTTGATTTCTCTAGTAATCTAATTCTAGTACATGAACACTACATTGGTGATGGGGTTACAAGTTTAAGAAAAGAGTTACAATTCGTGGGAAAGCACTTATGAATAAAAGAAATTGTTACAGAAAGTGGAAAATCGGTACATACATACATTCAGAGCATCAGAATCCTCGTTAACAGACCACGCCGTCCATGCAAAGCTCCATATTTAAAAGCGCTGCGCCATTGCTAAGTAGGTCAAGAGGCATTGCAGAACGATCTAATGGTGTTCCCGGTTTCACCCTTGCAATCCATGTGTCCGTAGTTTGAAACAACTTTCAAGTCATAATGGAAACAACCAGAGGACTCTAGAGCTCGTATTTCCCTTTTTGTTGAGCTCCAAATGAGTGCGTTGGAAACTACAATCACCCGTCGCTTGTCAATGTGAAAGCCAGAAGAACAACGGTGAGGGCAAAGAAAATGATACCACCAGCAAACAACTGCATAGCCCTGTTCTTGCCACCTTGGCTCTTAGGACTACCCAACTCCACCTCTTTCAGGAGCTCTCTCACTTGGTCTATATCGGAATCCTTTGCAGCCTGGATTAGTCTACCCTGTATCTTCTCAAGCTTCTTTAGCCTTCTACCTCTGGATGCATCTTTGGTTGTCCAGAAGTATCCTGTCATCTTCCATAAGAGAATGCCTACATAGATAGCCACAACACAATCCACGGTATAATGATGTCGTTCCCTGATTTCTCTTTGGGCACTGTGTATTACAAGTGCCCAGATAAAGGCTGCGCTGAAACCTCCATAAGCTTCCTGCACGAAAACATTTCATCGCATATTAGGTTGGATACCTAATCATTCAAAGTTCAGAAGTAATCACATTAGAGTAAACTTTTGATCCACTGATGGTGTAAACGCCCAAGGAAGCACTTATGACAGTTTGAAAACACAAAGTAGACCGGCTAGCACATCTTCTGAAAAATGTGACAGAATCAATATCAACAACCAAACTAGAAGTACGGAAAGACCAAAACTACCATGAACATCATTATAGAGAATGATATGAAAAAGGCTGATCCACACTTCTTATTACTTGGGGAAAAGGCTGAGTTGAGTAGTAATGAGGAGTACTAATGTAGGCTCCTTTAAATATTGAAGCTTCTCCTAGAAATTGGCAGAGAAGGATTGTGAAGTAATGAGCTGTCTTAAATGGGGTAAGACACAACGAGAAATCTCCAAAAAACAAAACACAAAAAAGGTTTTCCCTACCGTCCATGCCATAGCTGTGAGTACTGCAACAAGCATGTGGCCACTGTATAGGAGGTCATTGCATCCTCCACTAGCTCTCTTTAATAGATGGTACCATGCAGATGATTCTTCATTAGGAATAGGCCGCAAGAATTCAGTAAGGAAGCTCATGAAGCCCCAGTCTGGTCGGTAATGATCACCCATGTATCTTGCACCATTATCTAGAAAAGAATGATAAGATAGCATTATGCACACGCTTTCTTTAAGTAGAAAAAAAAGCAGAAATAACCATATAGCAGCACTAATGTATATGATCAAGTACACCATATGCTATGACAAAGATACAGATCTAAGATATAACTTGATAATCGATTTCTGTACTTTTGGTGTGGGTTGTTTGGTATCGCAGAAGAAGATTGGATCTTATCACCCTCAGTTGCCAAGTGCTGCTTATCTTTTATTGAGGTCTCTGGTAGACATAAAGATAAGAAGATCTTTATTACAAAAAAAATAAATTATGTTACAAGCTGCATAAAATATTCTGCATCACAACTCAGGATTTCTAGCTAGGGATCACACTTTTGCGTCTATAATTCTGAAGGCAGGAATGGTAATCTGATTTCTTCATGAGCCTCAGCTATAAACTCTTCAAGGGGTTGCTATTTCAGAGCAAGCAGAGGACCGCTTTAGGTTGATGTTCTGCAGAAGATGGCTTTGTCCCCAAGCTTCATTACAATCTTTATTACTGGATTACTTATCTACCTCTTATACTCTTCTTTCTTTATGAACAATGAAATTACTTCTTTTATTCAAATGTAAAAGTTTATGGTTTCTCTCTACAATTTCAACAGCAAAAACCAACTAATGTTAATTTCTCTACAAACATATTTTGATAAATATTATGAATGAACCTATGAATCGACCATCAAAGTTTATATGCTCTCAATAAACTAGAAAATAGCTTCAACAACCAACACAATGGCCGAAGAAAGTTGAGTGGGATCCTGTACAATATTCATCGAAAATATATGATGAGAGAATGAATCCAATGGAGGACATACCATACACCATATCTTGACGTATGATCTGGTTAATAGCACTCGAGTCTGATGCATAAGGGACATAGTATTTCTGCGCCCAACGATGAGGATATGTAGGTACATCAAACCGTGTAGATGCACACCAAGGCCGAGGTGATGGAAGAATAGTAGAAACAAAACTTATGGCCCGCAGAAGTCGCCCAACGCCCATGGTGAACATGTACCTTGCACCTATCCCAAGACCAGGGGCTTCTACGGAGTCAAATAGCACAGAAAAAGCTAACATTACGAACAGCATTAGATAATGATGCAGCCCTATAATACGAGCTCTCAGTATGCCAACCATTACTTGAGGAAGTTTCTCATTTAATGACAACAGCAGCCACTGTCCAGTGTCAGGAAGGGGAGGGGTATTCCTGCCAAAAGCAGAAACAAAATCAGATGCTCAGTTTTAGTTAAGGAAACCTTATGGATTGCAGAATATTATGGCAGTGCCAACAAAATGTACACAAAAATCAGGCCCGTTGTTTTTAAGTAGAATTATGCTCCATTTGGATTATGCACATACAAGGCCAGTTGACACCATATGCTTGATCCTATGTTGACATTACTTTTTACTCATTACCAACCAACAAACTGAATCATCAGAAAATTCATCAAAACATGATGAACATCCATCGACAAGAATGAAAACTAACTGAAGAGAGTAGAAGGTCACTTATCTTGAATCAGCAAATACCAGCACAAATAAAAATGCTACCTTTCCCACTTTATGTCAAGCTAGGTATTTTCAGAACATAGGTGGTTGTCTGACGTTCACTATCTAAATGGTTAAACTGCCTTAAGTGAGGCCAGAGAGGAACAGATTGTGACTAAAAAGGCATTAATTCGTAAGCTCCTTACATATTCCAAGCCAAAACTGTTTTGCTTCTTCTCCACGAATCATGGATATGGCCGTATGGGAAATAAGTTGAAATACAGTGCACAACAAGATATCTATTCATGCAGCCTCATCAATCCATGAAATTTCTAAGAGAACATCCGTATTTTTCTCTTATCCATACCTCCAAAGTGACAAGAAAGACCCTATACCTCAGCAAATCCAAAGGGTTTAGACTAGGATGAATTAAAGCTTCTTTCAACCCTATCACTATGCCAAGCCAATCAACTATTAGAAGTAATGGTTTCTTTATCAAAGCAACCAATTAGCTAGTTAAATGTAGCAGTCTATGATGACAAAATGGTTTACGAAAACAGTGGATACAACATGAGTTGGCCACAATCAATTGGTTGTGTAGTCTACAGGTCCCACAATTAAATGATGAGACTAATACATATCACCAATAAAAGTATTAATTTCATATTTGAAGAGTTTGTAAATTTACCATTTCGTCACACCCACTACCCTTAAGTTAATGCTCACACTCAATCTCTGATGCTGAATGTCCTTGCTTAGAACAACCACGCTGAATGGTTCAAAATAAATCCCCCATTACAGAAAACTACCCCTCCCTCCCATTTGCTGAGGTTTTTCTTTCCCTTCATCGATTGTCCATAACAAAGAGCCACTTTCCTTAAACTAAGCTATGCAAATTTCCAACCTAAACACACTCATTAAAGGCTTCAGGTCGTTCAGCGAGCAACCCCCATGATAACGAACTCTGGAGTGTGTGCATGGGAATTCTCTGGTGGCATTACAATAAATAACACTGAGGAAGCAAATTAGAAACTTCCTTTGTTGAAACAATGTTCGAAGTGTGCCCTTTGTGGAATTGCTTCATCCTTTCTCTCTTTGTACTCTTCGTACGCATGTCGCTTTTCAGTAGCCACTGTGGTATAAAAACTACTCCCTCCGCTTTAAAATAAGTTTTGTTTTAGCCTTATGCGCACAAATTAAGAAATAGTATATATAAGTTGACAACTTTGCACCAAGTAAATGCTCTCTCTTTATTGAAAGAGGGGACCTTTTACATTCCCCAAAATATGAGAGGAGTAAAAATAACGATAGATGGTTAATTGGAAGAAATCTAAGGTGATCAGGTACTTCTTGCAGCATTAAAAGAAAGGAAAGTGAGTGAGCTTCTCTTTGAATACCATAAAGAAGAGCAACTTAAGAAAATCATGCCTTGAACTCCTAAAATGACACTAGTTTTGGAACAATTTTTCTTTTGTTGCTAAAATGACACTTATTTTGAAACGGAAAGAGTATAATGTTTCACTAAAATAAAATGCCCTAAATTCTGCATTTTCTACAACTTTTAGCACGTTATTAATCAATTTTTAATTTATATTTCAAATTTAACGAACTACAACTTTTGCAATGCGTAGGTTAGACGCTTACGCACTAACTAACCTTATTTGAGCAAGATCCTGCCATTATGCAGTTGATAACTTCTGCTAGCTTAGGATATTAACTAATGGTGGATAATGTGATAGGTAAATGATACAGTCTAATAAAGTTGCAGAAAACAGAAATCACTAGAAATGTGAATCTCTTATCCATATCATTCCAATTTTATCGGATGCCCCAAGGGAACGAGTGTTGAAATGATAATCATAAAATGCTAACTAGTGCAAGCCTTAGTGAAACTGTAATAAGGAGCCAAATGTAGATTTTAAGCATTGGGAACTAACATCAGTGCATTGAGCACACCTTCTAATGTCCTGATGTTAATTTCCAATATCAAAACTTGCTATTAATGGTTTCTTAAATGAAGGGCCAAAACGCACTAGTTAGCATCACCCATGAGATAAGTGGAAAATTCTAACATGTTACTCCTTTCTGCAATTTTGGTAAGTGTAAGGAAATTAATAGGACGTAGTGATTGATACTAAATCAAAGTCAAGACATTCCAAATCGGAGATACTTATAGCAATAAATGCATCAATTTTCAGCTACAGATCCAAAAATCAGCTCACAACATCAAAATACTAAAACTAAAACAAACAAGATAGAACACACACATTGTAGGAAAAAAAAACTTGTATATCTACAACATTGTCAGCCATTTCCAGTTAGAAATGATCATACCTGTGCCAATCGAGGCCGAGGACGGCGGTGACGGAGCGAACAGAAACCATCTCGAAAAGCAAAGCGGAGAGCATGAAAACTATGGCGGCGATGAACGTGAGCGCAGATCGGAACTCCGCCGACCCGTGTTTGTAAAACGGGATTCGCGCAATTGCTATCAGAGCTAGCACTGTCCATAGTGCTGGCTGGAGCCGCTCGTGCCACGTAGGCGATGTGTGGCGGAGGTAATCTACGCCTACGTAGGCAATCGCGGCGAATCCAAGCCCACCGCCTCGAACTCTGTTCTTGAAGAAAGGCGGCAGCCACGACGGTGACCGTGAGGACGGCGGCGGCGAGCTGAGGGTCATAGAGGTAATAAATGAAGCACTTGAAAGTGAAGTAGATTAATAGTTATAAGTAATTAGTTTGGTCTAAAATGGAAAGTGCTGTTAAAGTGAAGTTCGAAAAATGATTACTACCTACCTCTCTCTCTCTCTCTCTCTCTCTTCTCTCTCTCTCTCTCTCCAATTCTACATCCATCCAGTCTCTTAAGTTAAAACTGGGACAGAAGTCGGAATTTGTTGCTTTCGCTTTACCTCTTTCGCTCACGTGGCAGGATTAGAACGGCAGTTTTAGGATGCATTTGGAATGATGATTTATTAATTTAATTTTTAAATTTTTATAATAATTAAAATAAAAAATAAAGTAGTGATAGATTAAAAAATTAATAAAAAGAAATCAAAAATTTTAAATTTTAAATAAAAATCACCCTAAAAAATACAACCTTATTCTTTAGCTAAATTTACCGTAGTACTAAAGTCTTTTGTCCTTTATCTCGACGCTGCCAGTAGTCTCACATGACATTTTCTAACTTGAATTGAATATAACTGATTAAGGTTGCGTTTGGATGAGTGATTTATTGATTTGGTTTTTGGGTTTTTGTAATGATTATAGTAAAAAGTAAGAGAGAAGTAGAGAGAAAAAGTGTAGGACCAATGAGAGAGAAAAATCGAAAATCAGAAATCATGGGTGACAATCACCCAGGAGAACGGAACCTAAATATTTTTTTTAGTAAACTCTGTTGAGTAGTTTAGGAGGAATTTACTTATCTATTACTCCCTTCGTTCATTTTAATTATTTTAAAAATAATATAAAATTCAATAATATGTTATTATCAAAAATAATTAAATTAAAATTAAAAAAAATATTTAATAACTTTTTAAAATTTTCATTAATTTAGTAGGAGTATTTATTAGATTTCACTCAAAATTAATTAATTGACTTTAAGGTTTTTTTTTTTTTTTTTTTGAGCAACCGTTATCTATACAACATACTATTCACTAAAACACCTATAGCGTATAAGGCAAACTTAGGATCAAATTACAAAGCTAACATTACCACATATCACTTATATCATCAACAACAATAACATCACTAATATTATCAATATTACTCTCAAATATCATCATATATCATATATCAATATCAAATATTTTCAATCTATTACCCCTATACTTACACACTCTCACAAATCAATTCAAATATTTCACATCACATCACATTCTCTATCCTCTTTCCTCAATTTTCTCATCATATTCAAACATTTCACATCACATTAAAATCTTTCACATCATGAGGGTAATTTGGTCTTTTAATTCATAAACTCATACTCCCTCCGTTCCAAAATAATAGTCTTTTGAGGAGTTGAAAAATGTTCCAAAATAATTGTCCTTCTACACATTTATATTTTATTTTTTTCCAAAATTACCCTTCACTCTCAAACTGCACATTTACTTCACACATTAATTATCCAAAAATTAATTGCACTC
>JAOWAN010000043.1:5636323-5666478 GCA_028566635.1 Lobelia cardinalis
GAACTGTGAGGGAGAAATAGAGAGTGATGGGGTGGTACGCAGGGGGAATATAGGGGGTTTTTGTAAAAGGACATTTCTGTCTTTCAGCAGATCACCGTTACAAAAAATGGATGGAAGTAACGGGAGATGGACGCGAGGGGGTTATCCCTCACCGAAAAAAGTACAAGAGACTCAAGCCTCGAGCCCGTAAACCACAGGGGGGTTTCTCCACGTTAACCCAAAATTTTAAAAGACCAACTATTATAGGATAAGTTTTAATTTTTAAAATGTAATCTATTACGGAACGAAGAAAATATTTAACAAAGGAAGGTCTTCTTTCGATGAGAGCCTGAAGTATAAATTTTTTGATTTATGTGCCATCTTATCATCACATTTTGATGTACATGTTGTCATTATATCTCCATAAATGTTGTTAATTTTGCGGTAACGATTTTTTATGCTTTGTTCAGTACATTTTCTTTGATCACCATTGTTTAGGAATTAATTGTTGCCAAAATTTAGAAATACTCTGATTATTTTCTTGAACATCTTTATTTTTGTTCAGTCATAGTGATACGATATAAAAATTTTCATCGTTTGAGAAAATTCTTATTTTTGTGTAATTTATGTGAACCACCAACCTCAATTATGTCGTCATTTTGTGTAGGCATATCGATATCAATTTGGATAGGTGTGTTGAAGCCAAAATTTTCACTGTACATCGAATTTGACGAGTTGTCGCTAGTAAGGAGTTTACTGTAACTATCATAGTAATGAGTTGGATCCATCTACACAAAAACTATAATTGTTAATAAATGATAATACAATTGTAAATAAATTGAATTAAAATAGACAAAAAAAAAAAAGGGAAAAATACCAAAAAACCCCCTTAAAAAATATTTCATATCCAAAAAATCTACCAATCAAATCTGCTATCTAGAAAGTCTAATAATACAAAAAGTTTTAATACCAAAAAACCCAAAGATAATTGTATTGTACCGTCAATATATATTGTTAAAAAAATTAAAGAAAAAGACAAAACGACCTTGATCAAACTGATAATTAGGGTGTTATTGATTGAGATAATTAACATACCGTCCTCTTATTAATCTTTTTTCTTTCTGGTACGTGGGGTTTATCATATGATTCATATCTCCAGGTGTTATACATCCATCCTATAATACCATGATGATTATGGATAAAGGCATGAAAAAGGATAAATTAGGAAGCTGTCGCTTTGGATCTTTGTCTGGGAAAATTTACAGGTACAACACAAATCGCAGGCTCAGGCTCCCTCTGCATTCCAGCCAATTCTCAGCTCCCACTCCTCGTGTGGCTGCCTGCGCTGCATTCCTTCCATCCCTCACGCAATATATAATATATAATCGCACTTAATTTCCATTTTCATAATTAATCACTCTATGCATATCCATCCGATCGTTCATAGATCCTCACATGCTTCATTCATCTCATCACTTAATTTGAGAAGAAGAAGAAGAAGAAGACGATGATGGGGCCGGGAAAGACGAAGGAGTGGTAGTAATGGCAACCCCACCGAGCAATCTTGAAATCAGATCCTCCGTTTGTAGCAATGTCGACCAAGAATAAACAACGATATCGATTACAGTCAGTCCGATTTTATTTTATCTGTCGTTCGATTCTCCACTCCAAATACGATTTTCTCAAATCATCAATCGTTTCAATTACTAGCTCATATTTTGATTTTTCCTTTGACCGTCTGTCTGTTTGTTCCAAGATTAAATTGTGGCTGGGGGTCATTAGTTTTGTTTGGACTTGCAATATTCAACTTGAGGGTTGCAAACGAATCCTTTGTCCGTTAGAGAGATACATTATTGGGTTCTTAGGGATTTAACTGAGTTCTTTTAAATGGGTTAACGGAATTATTGATGTTTGGACCTTTTAGTATTTTAACTTGTATTATTGAACTTTCTAGATAGAATATCTATTTTATGGGTTTTTTTAATATGAAAATTTTTTTAACGGGTTTTTTTGGTATTTTTTCCAAAAATTTTTTTTAGGGATTCATGGGCAGACTTCAAAAAGAAGTTCCTCGCTGAGTTTGCTGCTGCTGGAGCTCTGAAAAAGGATGAGTCCTCACTGTTCGAACTCAGACAGACAGAAAAAGAGCCACTCTCGGATTATATTAAGAGGTTCAATAAGTGCCTCGATGAAATTGCTGGGATGGATGAAAAGTCCATAATTATGTGCTTTATTGGCAGTCTTCAGCCAGGGCCCCTGAAAACTGAGTTCAAAGTGAGGGTTCCCAGCTCTAAGGCTGAGATGTTGTTGATTGCCGAGAAGATCGCTGCAGCAGAAGGACGCAGCAATGATCGAGATCGCGGAGGTCGCAATTATCAATCAAAGAGAGATAGGCGCGATGACAGCAGCGACGATGACAAGAAAGATTCCAAGAAATATAAAGGCCGCAATGATCGCGCTGATGTAGTCCGAGCAAGAGAGGAAAAGGGGGAAAGAAGGATGGCAAGGCGCCCAGAATGGAGTACTTTTCAGAGCTCACTCACTCTCGCGAACACATCATGAACGTACTGATGCGCGACAACAAGCTCAATGCCCCACCTCCCCTTAATCCAAACACAGCTCAGTACAAGGAGAATGGCAAAAGATGTGCCTACCATAATGATGTGGGCCATGATACCGAGGACTGTAGGAAACTGAAGCGAGCAATCCAGAGGCTTATCAATGAAGGATCCCTGGAAGAGTTTTAAAAGGGTGATGACAATCGTCGCGACAACGATCGACGAAATAACAACTAGAACGACCGTCGGAATAATCGACGACAGAACGTTGTCAACACCATCATTGAAAGTGGGGTAAGCGTTCGACATGTTAAATCAAAAATATTTTTTCAAAATTGCGCTTTACTCTCAAACTATTAATAAAGGAAGAATTTGAAGATATTTTTAACCGCAGAGTATTAATTGAAGAAAAAAAATAAAATAATAAAATATATTTAAGCAAATTTTAATTTTTATGCTTAATATTAAAAGGTTCATTATTATGGAACGGAGGGAGTATTATGTAAACTCAAACAATAAATAAATTAGATCCAAATCAAATATTAACATAAAGGGTTAAGCTAATATCTCCATCGTTGTAGGAGTTTAGCATTGTCGTCATTTTTTTTTTCACTTATACCCTCACTTTTTAATTTTTAAATATTTATTTGAGAAGTAAAAATGTCACATTGTGTATATGTTAAATAATCAATCATCATCAAACATTATTTAAAAAGTAAACATGTAAGGATTGAAATATTGAATGAAATGATGATTAATTCTCTAATAAATTTTCAATATACAGTTTGACATTTTTATCCCTTAAATAAAAATTAAAAAATAAGAACATAAATGGAAAAAAAAAAAAACCATGCTAAACTCCTAAAAAAAATCCAACCCCACGTTTAAAAGGCCAAACCCATATTTAAAGCCCAAACCCAAGACTAACCTAATTCCCCCGTCAATGGGCAAATTATAACGTGGGCCTAGGTATGCGTCTCCATGGCTCGGTCGGTCTCTCTCTTCCCCCTTCCCTCTCTGCTCAGCTCGACCCATCTCCTTCCCATCCAAATCTAAAATCTCGCTCCCGACATTCATCGTTTCTCTTTCCCAAATAGCTAACTTGAAGTAAACATTATCACGTCCCTTCTTACCTCTAATTCTTGACGGAGGAGCTGTTTAGAATTTGTGAAGAAATCTCTAGAGGTGGGCAAAAGTGTTTGAAGGAAGAAAGAGAGTAGAGGTAAGTTTTTCTCCAGTATTAGTTTATATAGGGCTTTGATTTTACTACCGTTGGAAGGAACGAGCCATTGGAAAAGAACGTTGCTTCTGTTTTCTTTCCGGCCAAAATTTGGTTACTTTCTCTTGGAATCTAAAAATAGATTCAGAGGGGGAGAGCAAGAGTGGCCCCTCTGTTGATGCCTCCCTTGAGTTTGGAGTATCAAAATGGCGGTCAAGCCATTTGATGCCCCATTTGGTCACTGGTCATATACCTCTTCCGGCCGAAAAGGTATATTATATCTATGAACTTATTATATCTATGAACTGAGAAGCTAGCAGTAGCAGAACGGATAAATTACCACATAACTGCAGCCTCTTTTGCCAATATATATGGAGTACAAATTAAGTAACAAGCTACTACTAGAATTTGGCCAATTAGTAACTCTGTAACTGTAGAGTTAGCATCGGATGGGGGTAGATGCTAAATAGCCACGAAAACCGTAGCTAGGAAAGGTATATCCGATGCAAAAGTGGTCAAGAAGTCAAAAAAATTAGAGTCTGAGTTCGTTGCTAGATTGGGAAATCCGACTCTTACTTGCTTCAGACTCAGACTCAGACGCAGACTTGCAGCATAAAAATCTGGGAAACCTAGCACGGAGACCGACTCTAAACGGGAAAGTGCGTTTGTATTTAGAGACGTAATCCAACTGTAATTTTGGGGGTGCTTCCTATTGTTCTTTGGGTATATACTAAATGCGGGTTGATTTAATATTATCGGTGAATAGCCGATTGTATTGAAACGATCCTGTCTATGTATGTACTTGGAGAGCCATGGGGAGGTGGTGTTGGCGAATTCACATTAATATCAAGTAAATAATGTTTATAATAGAGTAGGCATTTCCTTTGCATGTCATCCATTTTTGAATTAGATAGAAGGCAAACCTGATCAGATACCTTACCCATTGACCTCATTTCTTCCTAGCTATCTTTAATATTATTGTAACACCCCAGAATTGGACACGTGTTTAATATGTATGCACATGTGCTCAAATGCAGGATGGATGATCGTAGTTGGATGGATAACCGTAGGTTACCTGGAAATCGGGGTATTAGTGACGAGTTTATAATAGGTGTGAAACACTTTATTGAAGTTGCTAGAAGCTATCCTCGGTATATGAACGGAGATCTTATTAGATGTCCTTGTAGCAAGTGTAAAAATCGAAAGTTCGAAACTGCTGAAATGCTTGAGCTGCATCTCTATAAGCATGGATTCGTTGAGCGATACAAAAGGTGGACTTCCCAAGGCGAGCCATATATTGCAGTCAATAGAACTACATCGGTGACCTCTGGCAGCGAAGCCTCCGCCTCAGAGACTCAGTCAAAGAAAGATAAAGATTGACCCACTGACGATCCAGGGCGTTTTAAATTAAAGATTGTGGGAAACCAGTAAGTTAATGGTATGATGACATTGTATGTTTATAAATGATTATATTATGTCGATAAATATGAATTGCATTCAAATGTTAATATCTTTTGTGTATCTTAAAAATATGTAGATTTGTTGGGGGATCCTGTTGTAGCTCGTTGGTATCGGAAGCTCATTGATGAAAGAAAATCTTATGCGCATTGGCCTACATATCAGGAGGTTCCTGCTGATGTAAAGGCAGAATGGTGGACAGATTTTTGAATTGTTGCAAGTATTTTGAGCGATTGTGCACTTCTCTGATGGTGGTTAACTTGTAGAATTTATTTTGTATTTTATGATATGATATTTGTATCATGCATTTTCCCCAACTTCTTATATTTACGTTCTTTATTCTAAAATGAATGTTTGCTAGTCTTTTCTTGGATCATTAGGATATATAATAATCATCCGATCTTGTTTAAGCATCGGACTTATTAATTCACTTTCACATTACTGTTGGTAATTGCCTAAGGAAGTTGAAGAAGAAATTTGAGTAATTTTGACTCACATTATTGTTTGTTGGTTAATTAATTTTACTTTCACATTAATAGCGATCATCACCGTAATTTTGTGTTTATTACCAATCAAAGAGAAGATAAGACAAAGTATTAGCTTCATCTAAGATTTAAAAAAAAAAAAAAAAAAAAAACATAATCAGAAGTTACAAGACTAAAACTGTATCAGCAAGTGTCTTTCCTTCCTTGAAATAGGATCCTAGTCCTAGACCACAAAAATCATCAGGCCTTGAAAATTTTCCCCTCCAGTGTTCTTAGGTTTACTGGTACCTGATCAGGGAATGTCCTGCATAAACATGGCTGCCTCCTCCTCCTCCTCCTCCTCCTACTACTTTTAGAGTTATGTGCTACTAGCTCTTCTGAGCATATCGGCAAGCCTTAATCTAGTTTCTGGCTCTGATCCAACAGATGGCTTCACCCTTGTGCCGTTAACTAGTCGCTACATTGTCCTCCAAAAACCATCAACGAACCCCTTCAGTCTCGTTACAGTGGTGTAGATGGGACTCGGAGATTGTGGGTGTATACAGATGACAAGCCCTTCAAGGCAGGCAGCGGGACAAGGCCACGCACAGAAGTTCGGATCAATGTAAATTTAATCCCTCCCCCTAATCTAGTTAGTGTGTGTGTGTGTGTGTGTGTGTGTGTGCACTCCTGCACACATGCAAGTGAAACTTTTGTAGCACTACTCCTTGCACAGCTTTTGTAACAAATCCGGACACACTGATTCTATATCACATTTAGGGTCTTGACTACTCATCTGGGATATGGCAATTTGAAGGCTACGCTTACGTGCCAACAGGAGCATCTGGTGTCACAATTATGCAAATCCACGGTGCAAGAGTGGGAGCTACGACGCTGCAGCTAAGGATCTACGATGGGGTGATGAAGTACTACTAGTTTGACGTTATAGAGACGGATCTGTATGATAAATGGTTCAGGGTTAACGTAATCCACAACGTGGATGAAGGGAAAGTAACAGTGTACATAGACGGTGTCCAGAAGTATGTGGTGAACGATCAGGGGCCTGGAGACTTGTACTTCAAATGCGGAGTTTATGCTGCACCGGCTGGTTCAAGTCGCTACATGGAATCACGCTGGAAAAATATTAAGATCTACAAGAAATGATGATCCCAAACCGCTACCACAGGGATATGGTATGGGACAAATAGATTGTAAACTGAAGTTATAATGGAAATAGAAATACTGTAAATGGAGCAATTTAAAGTGCATAGCTACTGTTATCTCTCCTCTGAACATTCACATCTATGTAGGCTCTCAGGTCAACATGCATGTAACAAATGAAAAATATGCAATATGAGATATATGATTTTTTTTCGTCTACTATATCTTCATAGAAAGGTTACCACTACAATACTAGGAACCTGCAACTGTCAAGGGCACTCATTTTTGGATGGAGGGGAGTACTATAACTCAGCAGCAGCAGCATTTACTAATACGTTAATACCACTGCCTTACCTCAGACACTCAATAAACTGGTCTTTAAGCAGAACTAATCTTCCATTGCAGAAACAATATCTCCATAAAGCCATGAACAGAAGGTATATTAACATTCATAGAAACGGTAAAAAAAAATAATAATAAAAATAATCATGCACAAATCTCAATACAGTACATATTTGAGAAAGTGGGAGTTCGAAAAATGCATAGACCTGATGTTAATCAACACCAACCCCAGGAATTTATTAATTTAAGCAACTTTGTTACACACAGTTGTCTAATCCAAATGCAGTCTCCTCTGCCTGCTAAAGAATTGACTGAATTCTACTATTGTTGCATAAGACCTATAGCTGTTATATAAGACATACAAATCTTATTTTTACTATTTTAGTAAGACCGTGACAACCATGAATAAATGAATCGGAACTGAAAGATAATGAAAACTGGCGTATGACTACAGCATGCCCTATAGAGTGCTATATGCTATGACTAAAGGCCTACAAACCACATGGAAGGGAGCATATCTTTCCAATTTGAATAAAGAACCACTGCAAAGGGTTGGGGAGATCATCTTCTTGATTTGAAGATGCAATTGATAATGGCATCTCTGGTGGCAAATGGCGATGAAATGCATGAACTGCATTTGCCACACCATCTTCGTTCTCAATTAACTTTGCCAATTCCATTGCTCGAGATTTCACCTGTGAGAATCAGAATTTTACCACGACATTATAGAATGAAAAAGTAAACGGACTAGACATATTTCCTAGATAAAAACACATCTGCGCCAATAGACAAATGCTGAGCAACCAACATGGTTAGGTGCTTAAGCTGTGTGTGTGTGTGTGTGTGTGTGAGAGAGAGAGAGAGAGAGAGAGAGAGAGAGAGAGAGAGAGAGAGAGAGAGAGAGAGAGAGAGCACTATATCAATGACGACTGCAAATAAGCTTCGGTTCATATTTTTTATGGTGAAGAGTTGACTGATCCACAATCAATTAAAGATAAAAGTGGTAAAATATGTTATTATCTTTTAGTACTCTTTTCATTTAAATATAATAATAATGAAAGCAACAATTTGAATCTCAGTTACCTCTGGCTGAAGCATGAAAGTAATTGCATCTGAAAGTGCTTCAACAGTAAGCTGAGATATAGGGATTGGAGTGGGCCCCAGCCCTTTTTCATATATTCTATCACCCCAGAAATACTGATCTCCAAAAAATGGCACTACTGTTGTTGGGCACTGCAATGCAAAACATGGAAATCATATGAGATCAATATGAAAATAAGTAGGAAATAAGAATTAATCCACACAAGGCATCAAACCTCAGAGTTTCAAGAAGCTAATAGTTTCCGTTCTCAAGAAATGTTTCATAACATAGGATACTTGTTGAACATAAGAAGCAGATGAATACATCCTAGATAAGATGACAAATTTCAAAATGAAGGAAAATTCAAGAGGAAGATTAGTACCCCTGCTCTTAGACCCGTAGCTGTGGTTCCAGCACCTCCATGATGAACCTGCATAATCACCAAGGTTGAGGTGTAGTTAATGATCTGTTTAGTGGATCAAGAACAGTACAATGCTCACCAAACGATACAAACTATATTTATTGTTTTGATATATTATGTATCGTAAGAAAAAAAATGGAGGAAAATATATTACAGGCTTACAGCTATCCATCAATTAAAGGATACAAGATGGATCCTTAACCCATGAACAACCAAATTGACATGCTCATATAAGCTATCCATCAATTAAAGGATTACAAGATGGATCTTTAGCCCATGAACAACTAAATTGACATGCTCTTTAACTTGTATGGTGCAGATGAACTTATTCAACATTCATAGACACTATTGAGTTGAACCCAGCATGTTTCCAATCAAAAAAACCATCCCAGCTTAGCTCTAACACAAAATCATAGGTCAATAAGGACATAGGAATATAAGGAAACATAAAATAAAAACCCACCACAGCAGAACATTGAGGAAATAGCCAATCATGAGGACAATCCTCGAGAAGGAAAACATCATCAGGAATCTCTGGAACTGCATGTTAAACCAAAGAAGGGGGAAGAGGGGAGAATGTCAACAGCAAAGTAAAGGGAACTCGTACTAAAAATAGATGAAATAGAGTTTAAAGATGCCAAAGGACATAAACCTGATATCTAAAATATGAGTAACAAAATGTACACAGATTCAGAAAAAAAGTTTATCTCAATGGAACTGTCTGCACAAATTAAGTGGGGATGAAATAAAAAAGTTCAGGCATTCTGCAACAATGTATTTGCCGGTATAGCAATGGTGGATATTGGAAGGTGGAACCGAAGTATGTGCAGCTTTACGAAGGTACACACCTTGTAAGAGGCTGCAATGACAATGTGACACTCATCTTGGCACAAAGGATATGAGGAGCATAAAAATGCTTTTGGTAATTTTGGTAAGAAGACATGTTTGTCCATAACCCAAAACCAAAGGATCAGCAGAAAAGACAGAAATCATAAGATAAACGAAACGAAAGGAGTGTCAAAAGTAGGGACTGCAAAATGCCCAAACCGCAATGGCCCGTCCCTAAGGATATGGATTGAAAGTTTACTAGGAACGAGCCGGTTTGAGATGGATTCAGGTGTACCCACACCTAAGAATGCATTTCATTATACTCCATCCCACTTCAAGAGTTACATTTCCTTTTTGGGCCACCCAACTTGACCATAATACCCCTACCTTTTAAAAGGAATAAATATCACACATTGAAGGGACTTTTATGGAAATTACTCCTTTCCAACTCATATATTAATCTATGTGCCCGGTCAAAGTATAACTCTTCATGAAGATGGAGGGAAAACTATTAATTTTCTTTTCATATTGTTGATTTCTTTCACCTTTAAATTATTTAAGAAAAAAAGTTCAATTGAGTGATGATCGATGAATGTGATAGTAATTGAATGTGAAAGTATAAGCTAATCTCAGTTGGGATTAGTCATGAAAGGGCTTGGGCAAGGTTTGCTCACAGCTTTTGCGAGTTCGCAGGGCTCAGCAGGGAAGGTTCAGGTCATAGGGGATTCAGAAGAGGATCGACGCTTCGAAAATGGTAAACCTACCCCATACCCGACTCATTCCCATCCCAGAATGTAGAATAAGCATAGATATATCAAGCAGTCCTGTGAACATCTAAATCAGAAAATAGTCAAAGCAAAAAATCAAAATATAAGAAGTACCAGTTTCTGAAAGCCAACATAAAATGGAACACTGACACAGATATTATATTACATCGATGCACGTGGAATTTATATTGTAATCAGAGACATAAATCCAACAATACTATCATCCTTAAGAGCATTTAATGTTGCAGTTAAACATGTTTAGTAAAAACAAAAAATGGAACCCTAGCCCTTATATGATGCTAGATATGTCATAGAAGCCACCAGAGTAATTTATACTTTCAGAGCTAGAGAAATTAAATAAAATGAGAATACAAAATTGAACCGCTAAACAAAAGAAGAAGACTTACAAGTACCAAGATCTCCCCAACCTCGGTCAATAATTCCTCGTTGTCCTGTATTCTTGAGTGCTTCCAAAATGATATCTGTAGTTTTCTTGGAATCTTCAAGTGGCTTCGAGAAACGTAATATTTTCAGTAATTAACTTGACAATAATATCACTTAATAGTGAAAGTATATCTGCCAACAATATTCAAACAGAGGACCTGAGCTTCATACCATGCTCCCAAAGCCAATATATACAGGACTCGCTCCGTTTTTAATCCATTGGACAAACTTTTCTGGTGGTAGATACTTCGAGCCTAGATTTAGGAAGCAATAGCCCGCTACATCGACTAAGGGGCCCCAATCTGCATCAAAAACAGATAATTTAGGCATAATATAGAATTTTGCAACAAGACATGTATGTAAAACAGAAAAAAAAATGCCAATCACAGGCATGAGTTTCTAACACAAAGCTTCAAGTAAACTGACTACAAAATGCACTATGGTTAAACAGCTGCTTCAATGTTCTTCAAAAACTCCTTGATGAAGTAGACAGGAAATTTTATACAAAATTGTTTTCTTTCCAGAAATAATGACAAGTGATGTGATATGATGTGATGTGATGTGATGTTGAAGTTCACATATTATTTTTCCCATTCATGACATTTGCAGTGGCACTGCTCAAATTAAAGAGCAGCAAGGTTGAAGCATCAAATACACAATGAATTACTAGGAAATCTTAACAACTTGGAAAGGACACAAAAGATGCACATGTTTCCTTTCTGTAGTGCTTCGCTCGTTAAGTGCATGAGACTGATTGTTATGGAAATTGATGATAAGGAAAGACATAATGGTTATCGTTGGTGCCAGGTGCATGTTAGACCTTCAGGAGATAGAAGAAATAGGCGATTCATACCGTTTGACTCTCAAATGTCACAACTTTTTTCAAACAATGTAATTGTGGAATGAGACCTTCACATGGCTTCCACGTCACCTAGGACATGTCATAAGGTTGTCAAATGACCTAAACACCCCTTCTCCTCGAGAGAGGTCCTCCATACAGAGAAACACATGAAGGACTCGCCATGTGCATGGTAATACTACTCATCGCGAGATGCCTTGACACCTATAGGAGCTCCACCGGACTCGAGCAGGGCACCTCATGCCCCTCCCCCTCCTCAACTACAAGGGGACATAACACTCATCTCCACTTTCAAGCACCCTTGGAAGGGCACCTCGGGGGATTCATTAAAGAAGGCTCCAAAGATAGGGAGACCTCTGCACCCTGGATCAATCGGTCGCTTGCTTGAAAGCCACAAGGCGTTCACTATAAAGAGCGATCATTCAATTTATAAATTCAGTTTTGCCATTCTGGGATTTCATGCAGAGAGCCTCATTGCTAGCTACTCCGGACAAGTATCGATAACGGTCTCCTGATTCGCTGACCTCTCTCCCCACTCGACTATGTCTTGATCTTCGCCCCATCTCCATCATCCATTGATCCGCGAGTGATAAATGTCATGCTGCTTCTCAAAGGTACCCCCTCTGACTAGGCACTCAACCTTCTATAGTAATTTTACTATCTCCTTTTTTAAGCTAGGTTATGTATACATTTATTCTTAAAAGTGGAAACCAAACAAAATTCACTCCCTATATAGGATGAAGTACACAATTGTTTTTATCGTTCCTGCCCCATTTTGTCTGACTTATTTAATCAAAAGAACTTAGAAGCTTTTTCAGCTTTACATGTTAGATAAAATATGCTTTTGCTTGTCGTTGTTAGAAGAAGACATCAAATTTTTCTGGAAAGCTAATTCTTCTCCAAAGATAAGGCAGCCCTGTCTCTGACCCTCAACCTGCTCGATACCAATGATCTGCTTTAGACGTGGAGGTTCTATTGCTGTTATCCCCACCCAAGCATGTTATATGGTCACATATGGTATTGATTCTTAGGCTGACATGTTCTTTCATTGCTATCAACAGGGAATTAAGGTATTGATGTTGGTATCTTCAAGGAGCCTTGGTTACCCTCCTACATTCTAGGGGATCATTTAGTTCCATGGTATGTTTGGTTGGGAGGAAAAGTGGAGGGGGTGGAAAAGGAGGGGTGGGGAGAGGGGGATACATTAACTCCCTCTTGTTTGGTATGAGGAAACAAAAACATCCACCCTTGTTTTAAAAATTCCACAAAACCCCCCCCCCCCCAAAAAAAAAAAAACGAGGGTGAAAAGTGGAGGGAAAGCTAAAAGCAATCATTAATAGCTTTGACAGTCTACTTTATACTTTGGTTTCACTTCCAAAACACTATCGTTAAACGTTTAAAGGGTATATAAAATACATACTTAGATTTATTGTTTATTGTTACCCTTTATTTTTGAAAATGAAACCCTCTCCGTTTCCCCTATATAAACCAAACAACTCAAGGGAAAGACACTTTCCACCCACTGAGGATGGAATACACACTCTCATTTTCCTTCCCTTCAATTTTCCACCCCTCCTACCAAACACACCACCAAAGAAGTTTGGGGAAAGGAAAAGACAATGGCATTTTGGTTGCTTCTTGTTTGTTATATCAATTCATCAACAAGCAACATCCAGTTTCTTTATTTTTCATTTGTCAGATGGACAGGGTGTTTTACTTGCTTTATTACAGCCTTACACCTGTGGGTTCATTTAGGAACTGGTTCTTAGTACAACTTATTTTTTCCCATCTCTTTCACTTTCCCATTCGCACATTTTTTAATTTAGGAAAACCTCTCTTGCTCTCTCCATGTAGCTTATTTCAGAACAACTTGGTTATCCATAAGTAGGAAGAAAATTAGTGTAAAAGTTATCACTTCACTTTGATCTGGCACATGCAATATAATTAACAGTTTCACAGAATTTTAAGATGAGCTCTCTGATCTTTCTAGATCTAGCGATCTCAGCCGAACACAACAGAAGTAATGATCACTTATTAAAGTTTCTCAAAGTGGAATGCATAAAAGATCTTAGCATCCTTTAGTTCAACAGATAGCATAACAGCATTGGGAAACTTCACATTTTTATACGTTCATTTCATGTCGATGCACAGCATAAAGAACTACAAAATCCAATCCCAGACCCCTCACTTTCAGAATCCAATTCGAGAATTTCCCTTAAGAGGAACGGTGAAGGAATGACTGGTATATTACCCATTCAACACAATTTATATAGACAAGCTGATTGGGCCAAATCATAGCATATGGAATATCATTCCTAATAGACCAAATTACCCCAGGAAAGAGGGGTGTTACATAATCAACTCATTCAAAGCTTAAGCTGTTAAAGAGTGTATTCAACGATGTATATCATGCCTTAATGCCCGCTCAAGCATGGCTCAATGGCACATAGAGAGATAAACAAGGTGCATACAAACAAACAAGGTGCAACATGCGGATCACAACTAGGGAAACATATGCAAGCGGACGACTCAAACTCAAGACCTTGCTTGGCCAGAACATTGGCACCATCTTAAGTAACCAGCTTGTCCGAAGGCTTAGACAGTTCTAGATAAGGTCCAACAATTTATGTCATGCTTTAGCAGGGGAAGCCCTTCATTCTGTTATGCATTAATTTAGAACTTCAGAAAAAGAGATTTTCCAGTGAAATAGAAGAGGTAGCAGATCACAGAATACGGGCCATCTTATATATCCAAAGAACTGCGAGGTTGGTTTAAACTCTTTGTCTACCTGGGGAAAACATCTTTAATAGAAGGTGAAGATAGTCTTTCAAAGAGCTCAACTATGTATGGTATGGAGATACCCGCAAACATCAACAGAAGAGTTAAGAATTAAACTGGAAGAGCAGTGGGAACTACATTTGATGCCTCAGCATTTGTAGCTGATAACCATCATGAAGAAGGGCAACTGACTTGGTTATGATTTGAAGTCAACAACAAACTGCCTCATCATAAGGATAATGAATAAATAACAGTAAGAAAAAAATGTCTCTTTCGTAAGACCAGCTTCTGAACCAAGCATATAATGCAAGAAAAATGCAATATCTCAAGGTTAATAATTAGAAACATCATTTTCAATACATAGTTGTCTTGAAATTTCATAGAGTAACTCCCAGGAAAAGTAGTTCCATCTTATATCAGAGTAGTAAGGCTAGAAATGTCTAGAACGCAGGCCCAGTTTAAGGACCTCTAGTAGCCAAGAGAAGATAACAAGAAGCCAAAAAGGAGAATAATAATACTCGAAGGATAGAAAGCTTGAATGCAATTTGCCTTTCAGAGTAGAAGCTGATCCAGCATCCTTTGGCCAGGAGCACAAAGATACAAAGAAAAGAACCACCGGAAAAATAACCAAATCAGCTGAAGAATTATTAACTAGAGTTTCCTTCTTTGTTTTTGAAGGTGCATCTTAGAACTACTTAGAAAGGATCTTTCTCAACCAATTATCATTATAGACCATACCACTGGAAACAAGAATTGAGTATGGATCAAGATGCCAGATGTGTGAAAACTGATTTACAAAGACAGTTGTGCTAGTGACCACATAACAAACATAAAAAGAGAGTACAACACAGGAAATTGCTAAGGCATGATCAGATTGTAGCAGGCTCATAATCACACATGAATAATGCACTGAAATAGCTGCTGCTAATGAAACCAATGATCCTTACCACTTGGTTTTGGTACAACATGGGGACTCCACATGTAGCCAGTAGGATATTTAGATATTGACCCATTGTACATACTAAAGTATGCGATTATCGCAAGATTCAACTTCTTCCTGAAGTCATTTATGTATCCTCTTATGCCCCACCATATCAGTAGATCCACAACTATATATGAAAGCTGGATATAGAAACTCAATATTAGGAACATTAATACTGGTGACATGATAAAAAAAAATTCATTATTGCAAAGCTTCGCTAAGAAAATAGTCAGGAAGAACTAGGAGCATACCCAATAACCTTTTTGAGGAACACGTGCCAGTGGATGAGGAAATTCATGTGTTGGCCTGCCTAGAAAAAGGATGTAAGGATACATTACCTTTAGAAAAGAAAAACTGAGGGAAAAGAGAAGGAAAAAGATTCCAAGAAATTAAAATGGTTAAAGTAAATTGTTATCAGAACTTAAGTTTTAGGAGCAGCAGACTACAGTTTCTTCCTTGTTTGTTTCCTTCCCTTTTTGTTTTCTTTATCTTTGCCATCGTAATATGGTTATAAATATATTAATGACCTTAGAACCCAACTTTGAGCCAACTGCCAACCAATTCAATACTAGACTGCATTTGGTACCCATTCAAGATCAAATTCTGCCACCAGAGGTGCATATCTACTCCAGCGGGTCACTCCTTCTCATCCAACCAGAAATCACCGAAACTTGAGTTTGGACCTATGTTACAAGGAGTCAATGTGGGTATCCAGCGCTGATATTAACCGCCAGGAGTCAGATCTGGGTAAACCATGAATTTTGGGATATTGGGACTCAGCTCAAGTGGATCCAAAAATTAGGTGTTGTTACACGGAGACAGCCTGTGGCTGCATATTTTCTACTTCATGTACTATCTTTTAACTATGTATAATGGATATATGAAACTTTAGGTGTCCATTTACGAATAGACATATTAATAGCTTCATGTCTAAAATTTTCAAGGGCTTGACTGAGAACCCTGAGCTGGAGTGTCCCAATTACACCTTGAAGTGTATGGGACAGCCGAAACCAATTTCCATATGGACAACGTCAGACATGGCATGGTGAGATGAAATGGCGTGTCCTTGTTACACAGCTTTGGACCTCTAATAACCAGTATGGATGCAGCCAACCCAATCCAATCAAGGAGGTAACTGTTTGGGTCAGTTAAGTAAATCAGGTTGGGACAAGAGCTTACAAATTAAGTTCTAACTATAGTGTCAATCACAAACTTATTCTTTAGAGCCCAAGCCAACATATCTAGACTTTGCCATCAGTTTTACTAGTTTATGTTCACAAGGGTAGGCAGCAATATTATCGACATCGAACAGATTCAGTATGAATTAGTCTTTGATCTATCACTTCAGAGATCCTCTCTGTACAATCCATCCAAATCTCTGGGTCCTCTCTGTACAATCCATCCAAATCTCTGGGTTGAATTTATCTCTCTTTCTTCCTTTTTTCAGCACAGGCATTAGAAAGCTAAAAGCGATGTAATAGATTTGCTGTTATTCCATCTGCCACTAACTTAGTAATTCTTGTACCCAAGACTGTTGAACTTACCCAATTAGCCACTCATCATCTCTAGTTTGGTCGTACAAACTTAGCAGTGAAATTGAACAATGATATGAAGGTACTTGTAGAATACAACCCAAAATATTTAGAATAAAAAATAAATCAAGCAGCAGAGAACAATATGTACTTTTGTAATTGAAGAAAACTGTACAGACAAGTAATAAGCATGCAAGGTTAAATTTTAATCAAAACTCACGTCCAAGGCATTGTGAAGAAGATATGAAGAGGTACGCCAAGAGCTTCAGCAACATGTGCGTGACCTGTCAACCAGACAGATATGTTAGAATTTATGGACTATACTTCTTAATGAATATTTTGCAATTTCGCAAATGAAAAACCGAACATAAGAAAATTCAGAAGTGGGAAGAAAGCATAGATTGAAAAACAATCAGCTTACCTCATCCAACAATTAGTTTTCAAACCTTAAAAAAACAGGGAGCTGTCACTATTAGAGCCTTGGACTTTTAAGTAAAAGATATAGCAAAATGAAAGGTTACTATAAAAGAGAAACCATATATATATATATATATATAGAGAGAGAGAGAGAGAGGTGTTCCTCATCCCACACCCACTTAAAGAAAAATAAAACCTAAAGAAAAAGAGAAAAAAGCAATGGCTTTCACTACTCAATTATGTTTCCATGGCATCATTCCAATCTCTTTTGGAAAGAATGGATGACACAAAAATATTACATTCAGGCATCTGAAATCATGAAGCTAAAAAAAAGCTCAACAGTTAGCAAATCCTCAACCAAAACTTGGATCTTGAAGTTACTCATCTGGAGAGCATCTAGAATTCTTGAAACTACTCTTGGCAGAAAGCTTAAGACTTAAAAGCCATAGCCTAAACTTGTAACCTAACTTTAAGTTACTCAGCTTAATTCAAGAGGAAGAGGTGAAAACATACTACAATGGTGGTGATAAAGAACCATAATGGACTCACCATAAGCAGGAGGATTCGCAATAATCGCCTGAGCTTGAAAAGATTCGCCAGATCTCATAGATGGTTCTGTACAAGCAGGAAGAAGAGACTGAATAATGGCCTTTAGCTGCTTTCTTTGTATTGAAATTTCACCAGGTGCAGATGGAATGAGACCTTTATTCCTGGCCATGTCTGAAGTCGGGTGTAAAGAAAATTAGTTAAATCTCAGTCGCATGATAACCTTGATTGCATGAATACTATTTTAAAGAGTTGGAAACCAGTAAAATGTTGAGCTCCGGAAATATAAACTCTGCTACCAACAAAAGTAAGAACGGGTCCTAACTAGATTTTAAAAAACGGATTTCCATGAAAGAATGTACATCTCTTCTTACAGCAAAGCATTCGAATTTTGTACAGCATTAAATAAAGACTATGTCAAGGACTTCTTACATCCAGCCAAAACTCGAGGATCTCCGCCTAATGGGTAAAATTCTACACCAGCCGACTCCACAAAAGTGCGGAAGTTAGCATGAGTTGCCAATCTAACATGGTGACCAAACTCCTGCAGATACAAAGAATCACATCTAGTCACCTTGAGAGAGAGAGAGAGAGAGAGAGAGAGAGAGAGAGAGAGAGAGAGAGAGAGAGAGAGAGAGAGAGAGAGAGAGAATTTATAACAATGGAAAAAGTTAGGAACCAAAGGAGCTGTTTAAGTGGACTTCCTGATGACAATATCACTCTACAGAACACATATGGTAGATGACATTTGACGTAAAAGCATTTTTGTAGGTTTCTTTATTTTCACCATCAGGAAGAAGACATGAGAATCTGCTTGCTCTTTTGTTGTTCTTTTGGCAGGTAAAATTTATTTAAAAAGAGGCCAAAGGCGCAAACTCATGTACTTGAAATCCATCAGTGAGGACATAAGTTGCCTTGGCAGCTATGATCATTGCAAGCAAGAGGAGGAAGGGGTGGATGATGTTTCAATATAAGATTTTGTCCACTTGGTTGTGTGAGTTAACGGATATTCAGAGACAAATTAAAGGCCACATATGCGCTTAAATCTGGCACAATTCTGATTCGGTTTCAGAAAAAACTCAAGTTGTGGTTATGTGCTTGTACGTGACTACTTCTTTGATAAGAAAGAATGACCAACTTGGCCCGTCTAGGTATTTTGGACCTGTATGCTGACATTCAGTGCAGTATATCATACTTTCGGGGACTAAATGTAATTAACTAGACATAGCTTCTGTGGCTTATAGTTTATGCTCAGGTACAAAGAGAGAGCGATAAATACTGACTCCACTATATACTGGATTTTTTATTGACCCACTTTGTAAGCAAGATCACAATGCAGTCTTTCACAAGTTCTAAAGGTTTAATCAAAAGATACTTCAAGATGAGCAGCAAGAACAGCAACTTATAAGTACAAAAAAGGCGGAAAACCTTTCCTCCCACAAGCAAATGAACAAGAAAAAGATAGAATGCAAAAATTTTCCTAAAATTAGTCCACAACAATGGAGGAAATGTTTGGAAGTAAATAACAGCTTTTCGGAAACATAGTACAATTCAACTCAACTCAGCCTTAGCCTCAATTACTTGGGGTTGGCAAAAGGAATTCATAGTTGCCATTCTGTTTGGTCCAATGCAAGATATTCAGACAAGACAATAATGTCCTTTATTACCGTACTGATCATCCCAAAACATCATCTAGAAAATGATGCCACATTACCATGATACTTGTTAGCCTAAATGCTTGCTCAGAAAGCAGAGCCTCGCCTCACACACATGACATGTGACCGAAACTTTCTATTGGTTACGGAAGATTTCAGGTTTTAGGGATTACTAAACCAATCTGCAACAGAAACCTAAAGCTTTTGGGTAACCCTCTCACTCATTCTAAGTGATCAGCCTTGACTTGCACCCACGGTGTCACGGGGTACCCAACGGCCGACCATGACCCGTGACAAGCGAGCATGCACATGCAACTCTTAGCGTGACCATGCCGGCGTGCACGTTTCCTCACACACGGCCATGCCATGCCTTTTGGTTCCAACCGAGGCAGCAGCACGCTGCGACCAAACGACGGGCAACAATACTTTAGGCTCCGAGCCATTTGGAGTTTGAAGCTTCATTTAGTGGCAACGCCTTTATTAATGTTGCTTGTGAATATGTAATCTTTGGTGCTATGCCTTTAGTTTTCAGTTTTAGCTTTTTTTTAGTTTTTAGGATAAAACTACACTTTGTAATGTTCACTACAACTAAAATAAAAATGTCATACTATGCTATTATATAGGGGGTACACTACTCTTCAAGGAAGCCTTGTAATAGCTTTAATAATCAGATTGCTTGTAAAAGCTCGTTGAATGAATATAGCATGCGTTGTTGTCTTCATTATAATCTTGATTTCTTAAATACTACAAAATGACCATTTTGCCCTTTTTAAGCATTCGTTGCTAGTTGTTGCCTAACGCTTGTCGGGCGTTGCCTTGTTGTGGGGCATTGCGATGCACACGGTGGGAGCCTCTCGTGCCTACGAGTAGCCGCCCTGTGACAATGGTCTCATGCTTCCCTTTCTAACATGGTGTGCCGTAAGCCAAGTCCCATTCCCTCAAAACTAGAGTCATCTGTCCCGCAGCTCAGACCCTGAGTCCCACAAGGGGGCGAATAACCCCTTAGAGGCCTAGACATAGATGTTTTAAAAATTACATCTACAACTTCACCGGTGACAAAGACAACTACAAAAATTCATGTACCTTAGTCAAAGAGTGCAATATGAGAAGCAATATGCCAACCAGTGCTCATTCAACAATACAGTATTATGTAACTGCCATGATAGAAGTACCAAAACAATGAAAAAATGGTTGCCAAGGACATCGTAATGGAAGCTTTAAGAAGACTTAGTAGAGTATTGCTTAACACAAGACATGCCTGAAGTCTCTTTGCAACAGCCAGAAAAGGCTGAACGTCTCCTCGTGTTCCAACCACTAGCATTGCAACTTTCAGTCTTGGAATTGATTTGTTGGAATCAGTGGCAATGAAATCAATATCAGCAGGCAACCCTTCAATAGAATGGTACTCCAGCAACTCTGAAGATGTGTCCTTTGTTAAATCAACCTCCACTGTACCATCCTTTTGGATCCTTACTAGTTCCACAATGAGCTTTTGCTGCGAGATCATACAAGAGATAGGCACATAATCAGTGAGACTAAATACAATATCGTAGAGATTTCGACGCGAGTAATTTAAAAAAAATTGCTTCTACACAAATTCAGTGAAAGAGAACTGACTAAGTAAAGCTGATGGCAATGATAGCTTATGAATATGGATCAAGTCAAGTTACCGTGAATCTAACTTAACCAGTAGGGAGAAACATCAAAGTTACCAATAAGAGAAACATCAAATTAATTCTCAAGGCATGAAAGCTTCACTATTGATGTATGAGAGCTTCTTTTTGGCAGGTTCCACTGTTTGATGATCATACTGCCAAAGATACCTTTCTGATACGAACACTGAGGTCTGGGCAGGTAAGACTGTCTCCGCACTACTGTTCTTAGATCCTGCAGTGTGCTTGTACACAGTATAGACTGTAGATTTCCTTCTATGGAGTTCCATTTCTCCAAATGATTTAACAGCAAAAATAATAGTTTTTCATCTTCACATATCTCACACAATCCAATTAGGAAGAAATATATGGATCATCAGATCCTGGTGCCTGTTCTCTTCTAAATCACATTTACTGAAATAAGACAGCAGTGCCTCCAGGCTGCAAGGTCAGGTTCATCTGAAGTCAGCTCCAGATCAATAACATTTAGGTACTATCTAGATCTTTCAGAGTTCAGACAATGCCCAAAAGTAACTATTGGCAGCGATGACATTCCAGCGACCTTTGCAGCCCTGCTGAAGCCCAATATAGTCAATCTCCCATAACGGAGGCCTATCCACTGTTGTCAAGCGCACCCTAAAGCAAGACACTAAACAGTTCCCACGCAAAAGCTAGACCTTGTTTAGGAGCTCAATAGAACCCCCACTATCCTAATTTTTGTTTTTGGTTGCTTTACTGTGTATTAAAAGAAAATTGAACTTCGAGGCCCTTGTGATGAAGAGCTGTTTATCTTACCTCCAGGCTCCAGTTTCAACTTCTAGTTATATGAACAAAGTTCATATTCATGGCTTTATATGAGTAAATGGGTGATATTTCGCTCATTCTGAAGCCAGAAGCTGGGATGAACTGAAGCCTCAGTAATACTTGACAGTTTGGATGGTGAGTCTCCTTTAGAAGACAAAACTCTATGGATTTCTGGATTGAACAATGTGAACACATATTCAAATACCAGTAACAGTTGTAATTGTGACAAAAAGAGCCATTACCCCAATTTAATGTCTTGAAACTTCTAAAAGTGCCACTCTCTTGAGATGTCTTTTTCGAGCGTGTCGTTTCTGTAGTCGCATTGTACTTGTTTCTTGTCATACAAAGACAAGAGGGGAGAGAGGGAGGAAGAGACAGACAACACACACACACATACACACAGAGATAAATAAATAAATATATATATAAATTAATATAGATATATATATAGAGAGAGAGAGAGCAGCGCATATCATCCATGCAAGATATTCAGATATTTCACCTTTTCACGCTCTGATAGTCTATCCAAGTTCAGGTCACGCCTTGGAGTCCATCTCTTCTCAGTCATTGACCTAGGATATGCAATCTCTAGGTTCTCAAGAAAATTTGTGGGAGTGCCAACAGGTGCAGTGGTGCAATGATCCAAGCCTTCAAGAAAAAAAGTCAACAATCAGGGAACATACAAGAATAATTATCACAGTGAAAAAACAATAAGCCAATTCAAAATCGGTAAGCTCTACCAAGGCGAAAAAACATTACAAATGTAACTCAAGTCAGCCTCAAGCTTTACCCAACAATTTTGGTCAGCAGCTCAATACACGAACCCTTTTTACACCATTTGGTGTTATATAAGCAAGAGATTTTGTTAAACTACACCAAATCATACCTTTATGTATCATTGTTGTCGCCTAAGTTTGGTTTATTCTATACCTCAAGAATGGTCATGATATTATCTTCTAACTTATGCACTTGTAGGCCTATGTTGTTGGGCTGAAAGCATCTCAAGCATATTTTGGTAAAAAGGATTTCAAATGATTTCTATCACTTAATCTTCTATGGAGGCCTTTCACTGTCTCGCAAGTGTGATCATTTGTAACTTCAAATTTCGCAGTCCTAAAGCATGACTATCTAACCATTCTTCTGTGACATGACTCCACTTCATGCAACCTGATTCTCCATCCCTCCCTCACTTATTCCCACCTTTTCTCACCCGTGGCATGTCAAGGTGTAAGTGTTCATTCAATCTAGCTCTCACTAAGGTAGAAGGATAAGGGCTTGAAGGCAATCTTCAGGTCGTCCTACCATGTATTTGTAACTATAGTTCGTCTCCCATCATATATATGTCCTTGATTTCGTCAATATTCAAATCAAATAAAAAGTGACGATGTCATTGTTATATAAATTAGTTAGATACTTAGATGTCCAAAGTGGGACTCATTTTTCTTAGTTTTAAATAAATATATATATATATATATTTAACTAGTTAATTAGAGCCATTCAACACTGTTACACATTTGGCATGTGTGTTTAGAGGTAAATGAGGAAGAGACAAAGAGCATTGGTGATGCTTCAACTGCCCCATAATACCAAACTTCTACTTAATTGGCAAATTTGGTATTATCTGCAGAACTGAAGTAGTCATTTAAGCTACATCTGGTACATGGATAAGATTTATAACGCTAGCTAATCAAGTGTATCGCCTTTATCTGAACACTTTGGCGCTTACTACAAGTGTAAGGAAAAAGTAATTCAACTACTGTAAGCCTACATATGTTCACAAACTTTAAGGGGTAACCATGCAAATGAAACAGTAAAAGCAATGATTTTTTATAGTTTTGTTAAGATCTTTTGTTTTGAAAAATCACTGATGAGTTATTGAGTTGAAATCCAATTCTGCTTATGAACAAGTAATAAAGCAATATTCAGTTCTCATGCTCACTTTGAATTCTCTCAACAACCAACTTCTATGTTAACTTAATTATAAACAACAAAGTAAAATATAGCAGCAAATACCAGTATATTGGCCAGAAAATACTCTTCATTTGGTCAGTTAAAACCATTAATCATGGTTTTAAGCACTTTTATAACTGCCTGACAATCAGAATTAGCTTAAGCAACCTTATAACTGAAAAAGACCTAGGCAGCTATACGACATCGATGGCGCCTAAACCTATTTGTTGATGGTTTGAAATGAGGAAAAAAAGAACAATGTATTCCAAATTTAAGCTTAACATGGTGTATTGATCGGCATGAACTAGCAAGAAAGAGAACTTAAAGAGAACAAAAGAAGTCCATAATGCTCAATTACTTACCTCTCCGAACTCGGGGGGGAGTAATGAAGCTCTCATTTGAATATGAAATCTGTGCATCAGATGAATTCTTCAAGGTGTTTGTCCTCCAGCTAGAACCTAACCCTACATGCACCTCTGAAGTTTGACTTTCTGCCTTATTGGAAGTAGCAGCCCCATTGGAAATTTCTTGAGTGGACTCATTTTCTGCCACCAATGAAGTTGAGCCCTCACCCTCTTCCCCGTCAGATGAATCAGTAGACTCTCTCTCCGGTGCCCCAAATGTATCCACCCCAAGTTCCTGCTGAACTGCCGCCTCCCAAGGTTCACAATCCTCTTTCAATAAGACATTGCCAATACCATTCCTATCCATTTCATCTGATGCAATGTTCAGAGCAACTGAACCCCACAGCTCCAGAACACTGCAGAAGCACGCCCAAATTCTTTAAGTTAACCGAAAATAAAACTCGAGTAAACTGAACCAACCAATACCCAGATTTCTAACACCCTTAAAAGAACACTTTTTCACATCCCGATTTAACCAAATAAGCAGCAGGAACACCCAACTATAAAAACCCACCTGTAAAGTCTTTAAATACAGCAATAAATATATTTTTCATTTTTCCAAATACTGGGGCTGAAACCATGAAATGAAACCACAGAGAATAACATACATATTTGGTAGTTCATATAATTATTCAAAACCCACTAAATTAACTCACCTACCCGTCCAAGATTCAAATACTAAACACGCGTAGAACGTTTGGTGAGACCCAAATTGGAGCAGAATAAGCTATAAAAGCTCAAGAATTCCAGACAGGCTCACACTTTACACGCCAAAGGACTCTGAAACGAACAGAGCACGCAAATAAACACACATTCATAAGTACACACATAAAATCCCAGCTCAAACCAAGTTGTCCAATAGTAACATCAAAATATAAGACTTTTTTATACAGTCAACGACAAGTAGAACCAATCCAGAATTGACAGTCGAGAAGAAAAGTTGAAAGTTTATGAACTTACTAAGATTGAATCAGGGGGGTATGAAAGAGGGTCCTTGCACGTTTTTTTCAGCTTGGAGTGAAACCCAGATTGCAGGGAGGTTTTTTGTTTTGAAGGAGCGAGAGCCTTGGGTGGGTGAGCGGGCAATCATGGAGGGGGTTGTGAGGGTGTGGAGGTGTTATAAGGAGACGTCAGCCTCTGTTTGACTTTAACGTGCCACATTTGACCTTAGGGTCAATATCGTTTTGTCTAGGGCACTTATTTAAAATGTACTCGTATTTATATTAAAGTTTAAATTTTAAATATTGAATAATATTATTGATAATATTTTTATTTAACAAGTAAAAATTAATTTTTGAATGTTAATTTGTGTTCTTAAAATATTTGTTCACATTTTTCTTTTTAATAAAATATAACTTAAACGAATCACCCTTTCCTAGTTAATCAAATTGTTAAAGAAGAAAATGTGATCTTTGAATTGATTGAATAAGGGTGGATTGTATTTTTAGGTTCTTAAAGTTGCAAAAGAAAATTTTAAAAATTAAATTTCAAATAAAATGTTTAAAATTTTGACTAGTAAATCAAATTTTGATAGTATGATATGATATTTTATAATAATTAAAATAAAAAAATGAGAAAAATCCATAAAATTAAAATATCATATATTAGCTCCAAATTATCTAAGACATGTATATTCCTATTTGTAAGCTTCAATGTCTATAATAGCATAGGCTATATAGTGGCATGCAAAGACCAAATCTACAATTTTTATAGAATGAGGACAAAGACATGGGATATTGTAGTGAAGGAAATAAGGTCCTTAATTACTTCCCTGAGTTCCCTCACAATTTTGGAGTTTTGATATAACAGTTTTGAAGTTTTTATTTTAATTCTTTTTGGTCAATTTTTTAAAAAATTTAGTAACTTTTTATAAAGTTAATTTACTATAAATTATTAAAAGATAATTTATTTCATTTTAATTTTATAAAAATTAAAATTTATAGAAAATAATTAATCAAATTTAGGGATAATGGCATTTTAGGCCTCAATGTTTGACCACTTTGACATTTTGGGCCCTCAGGTTCCAAAGTTAGTGATTTAGGCTCTGATGTTGCAAAATTGCAGCAAATCAGGTCTTTTTGCAGCAAACCAGGCCCCAATGTTTGACAACATCAGGGCCCAAATCACCAACTTTTTTTTTTGAAGAGCCCAAATCACCAATTTTAGAACTTGGGGATCCAAAATGCCAAAGTGATCAAACATTGGGACCTAAAATGCCACTAACCCTAAAATTTATAGTACTCTTTTAAGTATTAATTGAACACTCTTTTAGCGTCAAAAAATAAATAAATCAAACACTCATTTGAAACAGGCTGTTTTGATGTATCATCAAATTCATTAATGGCGGGACGAAGGAATAATATAAATAGTTGTGGGTGCTGGATTTATCCCTCCATTTACTAGAAGAATTATTTTCTAATTTAATATAAAATTAATAAATTAATTAAAAATATGTAAGAACTTAATTTATTTTACTTGTGTGGCTTATAATTATTTTTTAAAAATTGGGAGGATGTTGCCAAAAGAACTCCTAAAGAAAAATATAACTCTGTAATTCGGATCGGACTGATCATTAATAAGGACGAAATTTTTTATATCAGTGAGCAATAACAAAAAAAATTTATAATCATTTTATTGGGACAGGATGAGTACCGAGGAACCTAGTTTCAGTTTTGACCGCAAAAAAATTTGTGGGCACAATGAGTCGTTGATTCTCGAAGGCCCCGATTATAAGTCCCTCCACTTTATTTTAATTATTTTAAAAGTAATATATTTTTTACAACATATTGTTACTATGATCAATCGAAACTGAGGGAGTATAATTTTTAATTTTTCAAAAGTTTCATTATTTTTTCTTTATTTTTTTAATTTTTTACTTTAATTATTACAAAATATCACATTATATAGTTGAATATCACTACATTTCAAATTCTTTATCAAACCTTAATCCAAATCAGGGTCAGCTCGGAGATAGTACGATCACGAAGCATGCCAAATTGAGCAAGGATACCAAAAAAAAATTGGTGCGTTTAGAAGGATTGTTTTTAAAAAAAAATTTTTAAATCTATGCTTGTATTTTGTTAGGTTTTTAGTTTTATAAGAGTTTTACAATTTTATCCTTTAAAATTTAAAAATTACATGATAATGATGGAGAGAGAAAATAAGAGTGTGATAATTGTAATGTGAAGTGATGTTTGATGAATTTTATAAGAGTATGTATTTATAGTATAAGAAAGAATTATGGATCCCACAGCTGGTGAGTAATTCATATAAAACGGTCTCAGCCCTTGCTAGTATGTGTAATCTGACGGTTAGTAATGTTTGTGGACTTTATCTCTTTCTAACAAGGACATTTCTCCTATAAACAATCACTGTCAAAAAGGACACATCGACCACCAGTCGTTGTATCGAGCGTCTAGGCACTCGTTGCTAGGAGTGTCAATGAAGCAATTGTGTTACACTTTCTAAATTGGAGTGCGATGAAAAGTGAATTAGGTAAAAATTATATTTTTTATCCCACTAATTTAGGATTCAAAATATAGTTTGATTAATCTATGCCATAATTTTAGGGATTTTCACATAAATTGTCAAATTAATTAAATATAAATTTCGTATAAAAACACGATCTGAAATATTCTAAAAATAAAATTCATTCCTATGTACATTGCATGTATTCGTTATGTACAATACTAGTATTTTATATGTACATTACAGTTCATCTCTATGTACATTACTAACATTTTATAGTTTTTATTTGACTTATATGTACACTACTAACATTATTTATGTACATTGCAGTCATTGTCTGTGTACATTACAAGTCATCTCTATGTAAGTGACGAACATTTTGAATTTTTACATTACAGACTTTATGTACATTGCAGACATTCTTTATGTATATTACAAGTTATGACGATATGCAATTGCCAAAACTTCTACATTATAGATATTCTTTATGTACATTACAAACAATCTTTATGTACAGTGTAGTCGTTGAGAGAGAAACCTCCATATTACTACCAAAACGACCTAAACTTACACAATTGAGCGAAGGCCTAGGGTTTGCAAGAAGGCGAAATTAGCAGTATCGGGAAAATCGAAACGATACACCGTAATCAACCATCGCGAATGAAGTTGATTGGCGACACGAACAGCTCTTTGGCGTCTCTCCAGCCGTCGGGATCTTCTCTGACCGATGGAGACTTCTCCTTGCCGGAGATCTCAGCAGCTTCGATCGTCTGGCACATCGCCGAAGAGAATTCAGGCGGCTCTGATGACTTTCGCCATACTCGTTTTGCCTCTCTATCACCCCTTCCACTTTTCTTCCACGCCGCGAAATTAGTCGACGATTTCCAGGTTTTTTTGTAGGGTGTGAGCATATATCGAAGAGAGAAAGAGAGAGAGAGGAAGAGAAAGAAAGAAATACGTACTAGTTGAGAAAGAGAGAGACGTGATTGGGAAATCCCTTGATTTTAGGAATTTATTCAGAATAGGTTGGAGTGGAAGCGCGTGTTATTCAGTGTTTTGGGCCAATGTGCACTCTTAGCAAGGAGTGCCTAGGCGCTCCATATAATTTGCACATCGACCACTATCACTTGCAAAATATCTGTAGTATATAAAAGGGAAGTCTTTTTATTATTCACCATTTCAAAATGTAAATTTTTTTTGTCAATGATTGAAATTGTTGTCATTCTTTTTTATTCTTTTATTGTACCTTTTATTCTTCTTTTCCCTCATATCCCTCACTTTTCTCTTTCAGTTTTATTATCTTTCTTTTTCTTTTCTTTTTTTTTTTTTGCTTTTCTTTTTATTTAATGTTTTTATAAATTTACAAAAAATTGTGCCAATATTTTTTGTTAGTAAAATAATGTTTTTAGTTTATAATTTTATAATTTTTGTATTTTTATTTTTTTATTATAAATTGATAAAATTCCGTTACGTACCCTTGTACACGGACTTTCACTAGAAGAGGAGGTTTTCACCGTTGATAATAGTGTTTACCTTTATCTCCGTGTAAAACTCCCTGCAAAAGGCTGACTAAAATTTCCCAGTCCGTATACGGAGCACCTAGACGCTCCTAGCAAGGAGTGCCTATGTGACAATATTCATTTTATAACGTTGTTTGTTTATTTCCAAAAACTAAATGTTCATTTTTATCGTTGTTACTGAAAATCAATAATAACAATAACAACGATAAAAATGAACATTTAGTTTTAGAAAATAAACAAACAACGTAATAAAAATGAATATTGGACACCTAAGCGCTCCTTACTAGGAGCACCTAGGCGCTCCATATAATTTCTAAAAATTTCCCGTAAAAAGATGACAAGCACAATTATTGATGCATGGCTAGAATCCGCATTTGAATTACTATTCAAGCCTTAAAAGGAGTAATATTCTTTTTTCATTTGATTGATCGGAATAGCAAAAAGAAATAATCCTTTTTCATTAATTTGTTAAACAGTATTATAATATCTTTTATAAATTTAACTATAGTCAAACTTTTGTAATATTTAATTATTTATTTAATTTAATGCGCCGTGTCCATACATGGACATACGCTAATTATGGTACGAAAGGAGGTTGGGCCTATAAATTATATCAAGCGCGTAGACACCTCTTGCTAATAGTGTCCATTGGTCCAAAATATTGAATAACACGCATTTATGTTCTCAACTCATTATGAATAAATCCCTAAAATCAAGAAATTTCCTAAAAAAAATTAGTACGTCTTTCTCTTTTTTTCTCTCTCTCTCTCTCTCTCTCAATTCTGTCTCTCTCTATTCTCTCTCTCTCTCTCTCTCTCTCTCTCTCTCTCTCTCTCTCTCTCTCTCTCTCTCTCTCACTCTCTCTC
>JAOWAN010000043.1:5673242-5690434 GCA_028566635.1 Lobelia cardinalis
ATTTAGGCCCCCAGGTTTTAAATTTTGCAATTTAGGCTCTGATGTTATACTTTTGTTGCAATTCAAGCCTTTTTCAATGGAATCCGTCTATTCCTAACGGGAGTCGCCCCTCGTGCACGTCATGTGAGAATTTTGGGGATAATCCATTTCTTATCTATTCCTTTTAACCCTTTAATTATCATCTCAATTTAGCAAGCCTTTTGGAGAATGGAGGGATCTTTCCGAGGAGTTGTCTATCTTGAGCAGGAATCTACAATGGGATTTTTACTTGATGGCACAAGCTGTAGTGTTTTTTATCAAGTCTGTTTCTTTTATTTATCTCCTTTAATATTTCCAATATGAAAGAAATGGTTTACTCTAGATTTTGATTTCATGAGCAGTCATTTACAGCACGTACGATGTCATCCGGAGGAGTTTGCCATTTGCATGTGCTCCACTTTGAAAGGGGAGGTCACATGAATAATCTTAGCACTTTGTGAGCTCATCTACAAAATGGGCTAATTCTAGACCTGGCAGGGCCTCTTGCTGAAAAGGCCATTTTCTGAGTTGGGTAATGCTGTTTGATCACTCAATAAGGGATTAAAAAGATGTGCTCATTGGTAATGTCTTTGAGGCTTTTAAATAGATTGGAGACTAAGCTTCATTGCTAGGCATTAAAATTTTAATGATGTTAATTTTAACTGCTTATTGTGGTCTCATATGTCAAAAGGTTGCAACATAAACTCTTTGCATTGGTTGGAACTTACTATGCTATAGTTGTAGCAACACGAACTGTTTTCTGTAACAACGTTCGAAGGAAATTTGCATTAAACGTCTGCATTCCTCATCATGTGGTTAGGTGTTGTATCACGCAGTGCAAATTTCTTGATTAGGCTTTTCACAGCACAGGATCTTCTGTCTCTCTGGCATTTATTTACCTGCTTGCTACTTAAATCTTCTTTGCCTTAAAACCCAATTGTGTTGTTGATCGCTTTAGTCCAACAGCAATACTCTAGATATTTATTTTTTTGCAATGGATGCGAGTATCTTTCATGATGAGTGAAAGAAATTGCATGCTTTAATTAGTACTTGGGGCTAGTAGAATGGAAATTTTAGTGGAATGACACTATTAGAAATATGATTATAAATGGACACCGTCCGCATACTCATGTTCTTGTACTGCATAATTGTTTAGTTAGAGGTGAGCTGTTTTAATTTTGTAATTTGATGTCCTTATACTTGTTTTCTATGAAAGTGTGCTGTTGATTAGAGGACCACAACATGCAATGGGATGTGAGACTATGAGTAGTTTATTTACTGGGCCCCTATTCTAGTCAATTAGCAATAGTTATTCTTTTGATGAAAAGGTACATTATAGTTAGCTTAGTGAGTGAGATTGCTTAAGTTAATCACTCAAGTTTTGACTGTTATCTATTGCATTAATGTTTCTCTATGCAGCTTATGGAGAACATTATCCCAGTTGTGGAGCAACGGAGACCAGCACGTAAGCTCAGAAGGGTTAGCTCCATGGAATTGTAGTTTAATCTTTTTCTGCCAGTTGGATGAGGTGGAAACCCAAACTCCCTCTTTTATAGGGAAAAGGGAAAAGGTAAAATCATGAATGAGCAACAAGCTTTCTTGCATCGAATATACGGACCTTGAGTGGTCATGCTATGAGAGCAGCTCTGGTTTGTAGCGTCACAAAATGGTAGTCACTTTAGTTGAAGATATGATATCAGTTGTAAGAAAAGTTGGGCATGTTCTTACTGAATATTTACTAGTTAGAAAAAGTTGGTTTAATACGTGCCTCCCTCAGCTACGTGGTAGTGCTGATTTGAGGGGAGAGCGGGGGATCGGGTTCGGTCGTACTGTATCTATTAGTACTTGTTAATTAGTGACTTATGACAGCTCTTTCGAGCAATATTTGTACACTGGTGAACAATCTAATCTGATCTTTGTATCGATAACTTGAGAGATGGTGGTGGTGCCAATGTGTCTTGTTGTAGAAGGTGATACTGTTGAAGCATTTATTTGATCAAAGATGTTTTCTTTTGTCATGACCAGTCATTTCTCTCCCAGAACAAAAAAGAAAGACCTGACCCGGGTCTTTGTTACTTTTATTTAAAGGTTGCTTTTATCTAAAGTGAAGAGGGGAAGGAAAGGCAGGTTGTTTTCATGAATGCACAGTAGGTAGGGATGTGATAAAAGTTGCAAGACCTCCTTTTAAAGATCAAATAAAACAGTTTTTGTTGAACTCAATGAAAGCTGGGGGGGGGGGGGGATTCAGAAGTGGAACAGTATTGAGGTTAGAAGCAGCAGTGTTTGTGCTCTAAACAATCATTTTATTCTCAGTACAAGAGTATGATGTTTTCAGTTCCTAATTAACCTTCCGTTAGGAAAGAAAAGAAGTCACTGAACACCAAGTGGGTCGTTGGTTAATCGAAAACATTAATACTCCCCTAATTCTTGAGGTAGAGGAATAAGAGAACAAGGAGGAAGAGTCAGCGGGGATAAACCAAAAACAAAAGTGAAGGAAGAAAAAGAAGAGGACAAGCTGAAGCATATATAATACTATAGTGATTATATTATTTATTTGTTTATTTATGAAGTAAGGTCTTTATAATTTGCCACGCACCTCGTGTGGACTGCCTGCGGTGTCTGTCTTGAGTGATTTTGTTTTACTCATAATAGGATCATAATTTGGTTCTTGACTATTCTCTTCTCAAAGTACGGACACTATTTTAGTTCATGTTTTTTTTGTTTGGGGGGGGGGGGGGGGTTATCAATATTACCTTTTGGCAGTTTGTTTTACTCGCTAGATCTTACTACTTGATGCATTTCCATACGAGAGTATGGCATTGGTAAACCCTAGTTACTTGTCCTCTAGTTGTTTGTCACTGCATGTATTCCTTCTTGTGTTCTTTTCATGCTAATAAAAATTTTGAAAATGGAATTACCCCTTAGCAAATATCCCATGATCAGTCCCCTCCCCTAGGAAAACACACACACACACACACATATGGAAATGTGTTTTGATAACCTATAGCAGCAGCTTTAAGAGGGTTGAACATAGATATATGGGTGTCCCTTTCTCCTGCTCTCCTCATTCTTTAATTTCTACAATTCTTTTTCTCTTCAAAAAAATAAAATAAAAATGCACATAAACAATTCTATAAATACTTTACATGAATCTCCCTTGCAGTTCAGTTTCAAATTCAATATAATATTTAATGAGATTATGTAGAGCCTAACAAGTTTTTTTTTTTCCTTCTAATTTTTCTTCTGGGGGGTAGGGGAATGAAGGGTTGAGAGTCGCACATTATTATAACAAATTCATAATGTCAATTCATAGCATTTGATTTTGATAATGCTTTGTTAATTCTCAATCCAAACACATTTTTCTGCTCAGAATCATTATTCATTAGTGTGTTCCTCTCCACTGGCCCCAACTAAGTTACTACTATTGGAAATCACAATCCTTCACCCTCCAATATGATTGACTTTCTAAACTACTCCCTCCATTTCACAATAATTGTCATTTTGATTTTATAAAAAAAAAATATTTCAAAATATATGTTATTTTATTATTTTTGAAATACTTTTTTACCTCTATTTTCCTAATTTATTTTTTATTCTCTCAACTAATCATGATCATTATCTACACGTGTAATAATAAAAAATATAGTATTAATTAAGGTAAATTTTTATCAATATGTATTATCTTTTAATATGTATACACAAATTTAAAAAATGACGGTTACCATGAGCAAATATAAATTTAAACTTACAAAAGAATGGAATTAAGTTGTAAAACAAAGTAGTACTAACTTGGATTCCAAGAACATTCCCCAACACAAGAAAATATATCTGCATTACATAATATGATCATCACAATCACAATATATACGATTTAATGATAAAAAGTTACAGTTAAATGTTATAGTTGATCATTTTAATTGTATAATGTTTAAATTGTTTACCATTTCATCGTAACATTATATCATTCAACTGTAACTTTTTATCATTGAAATGTAAACGTTCGCATGTACGAATGTCCGCACCACAGTGAGATCGAAACTTAAAGAGGTTGATAACCACAAAACTAATCATTTTTGTATAATAATCCCCATCATCACCTTCCACCCCAACCAACACAGACACAGACACACACTCACACTCACACTTTGCCATTTCTCTCTCTCGAAAAATTTCGGACAACAAAATCATTCTACCTTTTGCTGTAAAAATCACTGCTCTCCAATAAATACACAATCTCCCATGTGACCAACTTTATTGTCAAACCAACCTCAACTTTTGAGTCCAATCCAATGAAGCAGAATGTACAACTCTACTAATGCTATCACTTCCATTGCCAACAGCATTTTCCCTCTCTATTAGCCATCATGCATTCAAACACTTCCCATGAAAAGCTAAACACACCTGACATTCTTTTGAACTCTATCATCACTCTCTCTCCTTTCTCTTTCTCTCTAATCTTTCAAACCCTCTTTTTCATCCACATTTCAGCAAGGCTCAAGAAACTAGAGCCCAAAGCAATAATTTACCATCAAAGCTGTAAAAGCCTCCTATAATTGCATCTACCCTTTATCTCTCATTCTAAAACACAACTGTCTCTCCCACAAAGGAAGGATTTTTTCCATGGAAGTCTTGAGTTGCAGTATGCTTGTCTTCCTCCTCTGTTTCTTTACTCTATTTTCCCACCTTGCGCTCTCTGTAACAGTTGTAGTGGATGGTGTTTCAGAGTGGAAAAACCCAACTGTTCAAGTTGGAGACTCCATCAGTAAGTCCTCACACTGTTTACCCACAAAATGGGTTTGACCAATTTGACTTGCATTGTCTATAGTTTATCACAGGTGTGGTATGAGTTTGTCTTTATTTCTTTCCACCGATTTCTCAGTTTTCAGGCACAAGTATCAGTACAATCTGTACATTTTCCAGAACAGAAGAGCTTTCAACCTCTGCAATTTTACTCAAGCTACCCTTCTCACTGAAAACTCCACCTCTTACACTGTATGTCTTTTTTTTTTTTTGCTTTCTCTATTGGTTATGTGGGAATTGTTCTTTTGCTGAGGTTATCTTGGTAATTCCGCTAGCTGGGTCATAAATCCACTTTGATCTTCCATTTCTGCAATTCACATGGTAGCAATGAACATACGTAAATTTGTACTCCCTCGGCCCCCCTAGATGATGTTTGCTGGAAACCTGTGACACTCGTTTAGGGAAGGAGAGGGAATAATATAAGAGGGTTCAATCCTAAAAGTTAAAGTGCATTGATCATCTCATTCTACCTGTAGTTTAATTGATTTTAATAAGGTGGAATGGTGTTTTTATAGTACATGACTTTCAACTAGCCAGGATACTGAATTAGTGTGCCATGTCCCTGTAATTTGAAAAGTGTTTCAGCACAAAGGGCAATAGTATACTAGCAAGTGGCTTAGCCAACTACTATTGTTCTTATTAACTGTAGCTTTTATCAAAGCTAAAAGTTACAAGTTGCATTAAAAATAGTGCTGCCATGATTCACTTCTTTCTTTTTGACCATTTTGCATACTGTGAAAAAGTGGCCTTGCAATGTTATGCATTATGCCAAAAGTTAGGGACTTGTTTTAGTTTCACTTTTCTTGACTATTGCTTTACCTCATTGAGAATCAAAATTGTAAGTAGAGGCCAAATCTATTATGTGTAAGAATTGACCATTTTATGCTTGTTTATTGTTGTTTGTAGATTCATGTTTCTTGTTAGTGGCTGTGTTTTCTACTTGCCCTTATGGTGGAACGTATGCGCAACATGAATTTTCAAAGCACAACCCAAAAACAAAAAAGGATTTTGTCTAGGTCTCGGTAAACCTTTTACGAATTTTTAAATAGGAAAATACCAGCAGCTGCTTGCAGCACACTTGGCGCTACTATAGCAAGTTACTTTCTGTTCAACGTATTCGAAGATAATGATAAGAGTATTCACATGTGATCTTGGAAAGGTCCCTATAAGTGATTTTATCTTCTTTTCTATCTTTTTCCACGAAAAGGAAATTTTAGTCATAAGTACATTTTCCATTGACGCCATCACTTGTACTTTCTGTAGAACCGTAGTAGAGTTATGCAACGCAAAATGTTATATACAAGTATATAACAGGGTGAACCGAGACCACATCATGGGGTTTCTGGATATTTACCAATCTAAAATTGTATTTAGACTTAAAACATGCTCCAAAGCCTGTGTATGAGAATTTTTCTGTCAAATTGTGTCTTCTTCAGTTGATTGGTTTTTCATGAATCCTCTTAAAATGATTGCAATGTTATCTTTTCTAGGTTTTTCCCTTCCATGTAACTATTTTCTCAAACATATACTAGTTAGAAATAAACATATTGGCTAATCTTTTTTGTTCTTTAACTCTGACCATGTGATCTTATGAACTGATCAGTGGCATCCATCACGGCTTGGTTTCTTCTATTTCTCCTTCAATAATGGCTCTACCAAAGCATGTCAAGATGGGCAGAAGGTAGCTATAGAAGTTTCTTTGTCAACAACACCAGAAGTTTCAGCCTCATCACCAGAACTACAGCCACCAGCAGCATCACCACAAGGTCCACCACCTACTCTTGGCGGAGTTGTATCCTCATCTCCAGCTTATCCATGGCCTTTTGGTCCTCGAGAGTCAATTTCACCTAGTCCATCACCAGATAATTCCATCTTGCCTGCAAATAGCCCTTCTATGCTGCCAGACAAAAGTGGTAGTTCTATACCATTTATCAACAGCAACCCGGCAGTGCCTCTACCTACTGGTGAAGTGGACTCCGCTACGATACGTCCTTTGCCCACTTCTAATGACCATAGAGTTCAGGTACGACAATTTGATTCCTTTCTGCTTCCTGCATTAGTATGAAACATTATGTCTAACCATAATAAAAAATAAAAATAAAAAAAGTCCAAGACATTGGTTGATGGACATAGAGATTATTGTTTGGTTCAGCAAACGAATGTATATTCGGAACATATTAAACTAAAAAAAATTTCAGCTAGAGTCAAATGATTTTGACTTCTCAGTCTTGTATTAAAATTTCCTCCAAATTTTAGGTTATCTTGATTTGCAGGATTTCACATTATGCGTGCATAACCTGATAATTGTGTTCTTGTTTGCGCGAGCACTAAATTTATCTTTACAATATAACCCCCTCATCTTAATCCTAATATGTATACAAGCACAGCTGCACTGCAGATGTCTTAGAAGCATAAGCATATCTATTATAGATCGTATGGGATTAAAAACTTTAGCTAACAGCATTTAAAAGACCAACTATGTTGAGGGCAAACTCAAGTCACCTATCTCCAATGAAGAGATGGAATTAGACTGTGCAACAGTTTATATCAGAATCGAGAATGTAAGATTGAGCCAAATGGACCATATTTTTACTCGTAGTAGTGTAAGATTGTACGCTTACACGGATGCAAATAGGAAAATAAGCTAATGATAGGGTCTTTGATTGGCTTCGATTGCTTTTTTGGTTGTGCAGGTGGTGGGGTTGCTAACATTTCTAAGAGCTGTGTGTTGTGTGGTCTTTATGATGCTGCTGTGAGAAAGTGTTAGAGAGAGATGCAGTTGATGTGTATGTAAAGAGATTAGTAGGGCTATTAGTGAGGTGGATGTGATTTTGAATCCAAAGTAGCTTTAATGGATGATCATTATACAATGTTGTACTGAAATTCTATATCCTTGACTCTACTTTGGAATCATTACCACTGTTTCTTTATTCTTTGGCATTCCCTACAATCCCTTGCTCCCTTTTCCAAAGTAATTTTGCTTCTTTTAGCCCTTCTTGATCCTCAAGTTTTGCTTTCGCTTCATTGACAAGTTTGAAGTCCCTCGCATATTCTCTGTAACATCGTTTTGTTCTTGCATGCACCATTGCTGCATCATCCATGAACTTCACGAAATTTGCTATGGCGGCTTTACTGAAAACTTCTTCAGAAGCTTTCTATAACGTAGTTTTTGCAATTGAATGTGTTCTGAAGAGCATTAACCATGTCACTGTTAAAAAAAAAATTGGGTGACAAATTTACATGGCTTTGATAATCAAAACCAATTTATACTTGATCATTCCCTTGTACATTTCAAACTACAAAGAAGCGAAAGCCCTTTGCCTTGGACTAAAAATGACACAGACATTATAATTTCACCCCTAGTTTCTCTTTTTGCTTGTTTGGTTCTTTGCTCGAATCAAGTGGATAACAAACACCAACAGAGAAACAAACAAGGCTGATCCAACAATCAAAGGTGCACATATCTTTTTGGACTTTCTGCAACGACCATTGTCATCCTGTGACTGATCATGGAGCTCCCTCTCCTTTTCTCCCAGATTTGGCTCGTCATCCAAGCTACCCACTTCTTTTGCTTCTTTGTTCTGAATGCCATCTTCTGTTTGGCCAACTTCTTGGCCGCACAAAACTTGATCTTCCACTCTCGGTTGCTTCAGGCATGTTGGTTCAACCTGGTCATTTACTGGTTTGCCATGTTCTTGAACAACTTTAGTGATTTCCTCCGTTTGTGTTCCCTTTTCTTTTGTTCCAATTTCAGGAAGAGGAATTCTATCAGGATGTCTTTGTTGTTCAAGAACTGGATTCCTGCTTGGCAATTCGTTTTGTTGAGATACTTGATCTGGTTCAGCTTCTGTCACCTCACTAGTCTCTTTTTCTTTACTTGCTTTCTCAATCTTTTCTCCTAGATCATGACCCTTTTCGGCACCCAATTTCTTGAGTGTTGAATCAGTAGACTCTGCCCTTTCCACGTTGGCATGACTCAATTCGTGGCATTCTTCTCTTTCTAAATTTACTTGCGAAGATTCAGGCAACCACCCAGGTATATCAGCCACTCTCTCAACTTTCACACCCTTGGCTTCTGAAGGCTCATCTTGCTGTGATGTTCCTCCCTCAGCTACCTCATCAGCAACAAGTTGCAGGGATCCAGTCTCACCTCTAAGCATTTCCTCCTCTTTCATTTCCTCTATCCCAATCGAGGTAACTCCCTTAACCAATTTTGGCATCGAAATAGTCAATACTGATTCATCCTCGTTGAACCTAGCCTTGATTTTATCCAAGATCACCCCACTGGGAATCTTGAAGAGTTTCCTAAATGCCCTCATCTCTGTTTCCTTCTTCACAACTTTCCATCCCACCATTAACATCTCTTGAACTGGCTTTTCCCCACTTAATGCAATTCTACTCCCATCCTCATTTATGTCAATCTTTATATTTCTCCTCTTATACCCTGCAATTATTTTATGTCCTTTTCTGGTTAATATTTCAGCCCATGAATGAGAAAAACTCAAAAAAAAAAAAAAAAAAAAAAAAAAAACACACACACAAAGTACATATTTATGTGTGTGTTTATGATTGAGGAGAAAAAAAAAGACATTTAATTTGGGCAGTAAGGAAGAAGATGGACTCAGTTTGTGTACATAAGAAGAGAGGACCGGCGTGATCTTTGGAGATCAGGAGTTCAGCAGCTGCAAAATCGTCGGCAACTTTGGTCAGCTTAAGTCCCAATTCAAGTTCCATTTTTTTCAGAGTTGTTTGTTTAATTCAATCAAAATGATTTTGAGAAACAAGTACAGTAAAGTTTTTTTATAAGGGAAAACCCCAAAAATCTTTAACATTTTCTAGGCTTTAGAGTAAAGAATATGTGCATAGCTTCTTGATATTGTGTTAGTATGGCCGGGAAAAGGTCAAAACATTAATGACTTGTTCAAAAGTTGGTTACTTGTTTGTTATATGTTTCGTGTATTGGCTTTGGCGGGAAGCCAAAGTTTTCCTGCTGATTCCAAACGGTTAATTCAAGGCACAAGTCATATTTTGTGATTTGTTTTTCCTGCCCATTTTCCTCCTGCTTGGGAGTTGGGATCAAAAATAATCTTTCTCAAGGCCTGCCCGCCAACAAGGCTCAAGTTCTATCTTTAGGCCTGGCCTCTCACTCTGTCTTTGGGCCCTTCTAGTCCATGCAGTAGCATAAAACCCAGTATACACCGAGCACAGAACTACGAAAAAATTAGTCCATGTTAAGTTATCATGTTAATATGATGTGACGTTTAATTGCTTATTGGATACGCGTAGATAACATCTAATTAAATAAAATCAGCCTTTTATTTTAGCAGCAGTTATGGAACATCTCACATTCAATACCCCAAGTGTTGAGAACTCACATTATGCATCACAACACATCAGCACGATGACTTGGTGTTACCTACCGAGCAATTTCTCCGGAGTCCCTAGCACAAGGCAAGATTTACCGATTCCTTAGTTTTAAAATGAGTACCAATTCTTTCTATCAAATCAACATTCACCATGGAATCAACATTTACCAATGCACCACTTAATGTAACCAAAAAGTATAAGGGGTCTGCACCTTTGTGGGGTTTGGCCATCATTCTATACCCTTAGAACCCCAAACAACACTGAAAAGGAATTTGTTGGGCAGAAGGGCCAATCTCAAGTGTTTTGTTCATCTCAAGTCTGGCTCGGCCCTCCTTGTTCACTGGCTAAGAGCAACATTCTCGACACAAACTAGGCCCCGAACCTGTCTTCCATTGGCCCGGCCCTTCTTGTTTGTTGCCTAAGCCACATTCTCGACCACCGAAGCTAGGTCCCAACCCTGTCTTCTGTTGGCCCGGCTGCGCCATTTCCCCTCAATAGATTCAAGTGTTTCATTGATCAGGCACATGACAATGTTGATTGCCATTCATGGAGCCATAGAAGCACAGGACACTGTACGCAGCTTTGAGTTGATAGCTCTTAAAGTCACTGCATGACGAGCTGCAGCAAACATTTTGTTGAGCCACAAGCGATCAAAGGGTGCACGTTAGGCCTAAATATCAAATCCCTGTTAACTGGTTCAAAGGATATCCATTAGACAAGGTCATCTAGCTAGCTTTTCTGGTAAAGTCACAAATACGTCAAATCATGTCACCAAATGAGAAATGCTACTTCATCCGCCAAAAATATTGTGTGACCCGTTTTATTTATTATCATCAATATAAATGAACCTACATTTTCGGGTTTTCTCCTTTGTTTTGTAAGAGAAATATCACAGCCATTTAGTGTTGTCGTTTGAAAAGGACTAATTCCATTATCAAACGCGAAAATGATAAATGTATCGACTTTGTAACAACCCTGCAACGATCGTTATCGGACCCCCACCAAGTTATATCTCACAAAATGTAGGCTCCATGTCCAGATTCTAACAAAACAAAACCCTCACTACCATATGTAACCCCTTTGGAGTTTATTGAACATTAACCATAAGGCAAGCCACTAGCCAGCCATAACAGCTGGTTTTGCTGTACATAAGAACTAATGAAACTGATATGACCAAATTGGTACTTTTGATTTTGCAACCACAAAAAAAACTTTTGGCAATTAAAGCTTTTAAATGGCATTCACCAACTAGCGGGGAGGCTCTATGCTCTACACCGCTGATCATTTTCTTTGCGGTAGGTACTACGCTGAAAATGTTCGAAACACTCACATTTGTCAGCATTTCTTGCCAGCCGTTTTGTTGCCGTCAAGTACTGGATATGATTTATAACTCTACAGCTAGCAAAAATAAATATGCCTCTCAGTTGCCAGTTTGCTATGGATGGATAATATTGGATACGAATTTGTGTTTAATTTTGATAGCTAAAAGATTGCCCAAAAAGCACCTAGAGTTGCCAACTGGACGAGCTTTAGTCCAAAATGTGACTTGTTCACCCCTATTCTCTATGCTCTATCCTATGTTTTTGCCTATCACGAACTAACAAACCACGAAAGCAGACAAAACCTACTCTTTCTTGGCTGTGTTCCTAAAGCTTCGGTTAGTAAGTCGATTTGTAATGATTTTTGGAGATATATAATATGATATTTTGTAATGATTAAAGTGAACAAGTTGGTGAACGATAAAGAGAAAATAGTGGGACGATAAAGAGAAAATAGTGGGACCCTTGAAAAATCTTAATTCATATCACTTCATCTAAATGTCCAAGCCTGAGTTTCGGCCTTTGAGTTTAAGAGCTAATAGCTCTCTTGGCAAAGAAAGATAATGCATTTTGCCTAAGAATTACAAGCACTAATTAAATTTGTGCCTGGTAACGTCAACTTATTAGCCGATGACTGCTAAAAAATGAGACATACATACATACATACATCTGCATATATGATATATGCCAAGGATCGAGTTTAATTTCTTAAACTACACGAGACTTGTTCGATCCAAGGGTTTGCCATGTCTAAGAGGTCTTCTGGTGACAAGAACAGAGAGAAAGAAATGCTAGAAAATGAGAAAGGGGACGATCTGTTGTACTCGAGCGCAGGAAGTGTGTTGTTTGATATGTTCAACGTTTATTCAGTTTAATATTTAATACACAATTGGGATAACACGAGGGAGAACGGAAAAATAAAGTATTAACAAACATTCACATGAAGCACAAACTGTGTGTGTTTTTGACATGTTCAACATTTATTCAGGTCCAATATTTTAACACCCCATAGGGTAACACGAAAGTCGAATAAAACATTCACATGATGCAGGATTCGGTTACTAACCTTTGTTTCGTTTTAAATGTCTGATAGTGACATGTTGTAAGAAAAAATATCGCTTTCAGATACTTAAAACGAAACCGATATATATTATCTGAAAAATTACAAAAGGGAAGTAAAGAAGAACAACTAGGACGTGGAGGTAAATAATAAATATGCAAATGCGGTCAGAAATGTGGGTTGCACTGATGTAAGCATATAAATGTGTTCGTGCGTTGCAAGTAGTAGCGGTATGGTTCCTTATTCTGGGTCAACCAAGAAAGGTCCAAGTTTGACCAAACATAAAAACCAATTTTCCTTCGGTGAAACGCTGGAATTCAAAGTCTCACAGCATTGTTTAAGCTTTCCAATGGGTCAGAATGTTTTAATATTGAAACAAGTTGCATATTATGAGTGAAGGATAGTCGTAAAAAACAGAAACCCAGAAGTCAAATTCTCTAATCTTCCAAGAATTGGTCAAAAATCCTTGGAGGAGGCTGCTATAGGAAGGTCAAAATTGGTTTTTTCCTGGTCTTCTCTTTGGAAAATAACTGATGGAATCATGAGTGAAGAACACAAGACAAGAGTTTCCCTTGTCACCTTCTGCACAACAAAAATTTAAGCCTAGCCTAGTCCTCACATTTTATGCTTGCTTCAAGGATTTCACAAAGGAAAATGAAATTGGAAATTAAAATCAATGATTTATCTCAAAGTTCTTCAAACCATTGCTTGCTTAGGTGTAATAGAAAAAAAGTTTGGAACAAGTCTGCCTTGTTTTAGACCCATCCATTTGCAGTACGTAGGAAGAAAGAGAAAAAAAATATTTGGCATGAACTATTTTTAAAGTCTCACTTCCCTTGAAATCTTAATGAACTAAAGCTTAATTCCAGACAGAGGAACCAAAAAGTGAACTGAAAACCAAACTTTGCGTTTAGTAATGGATTCACAAGAAAACCAAAATAATGAAAGAAAGATTAACATGGTTATCAATCCCATAGAGCCCTCACAACCCCAAGTAAATCAAAGAAAACCGCTCAGTGAGTTCATAACATAAGCAAAATTGAAGCAGCAGCAAGACTGGAAGATGAAGAAAATTTACTCAGATTTACTTGTACAATAGCAACACAAGCCTCATTGAAGCATCATGGACCTGATGGTCCAATCCATATAACTAAAGTTTCTTTACATATATATAATGGTGAGATAAATACAAATCATTTTACCACCTCAATCCTGTTTTTCTCATTTTCTTTTCTGGTTCTCCAAAGGAAAACAGAAGCGAAATTCAGAACATACTAGTTTGGCTGATTAATTATTTGCTCTTCCAGTTGAGTCCAGTCCTTCAGTTCTACTTCGAACAATACGATGAAACACTTCCCTAACCTGCCTCTCCAATGGATCCAATCCATCCTTTAATGCTCCAAAAACAAGCCCAATCTCCTCCACTCTCTGTCTCACTTCCCCTTCCTTTTCTTCACTTAATGGGAACTGAACCGAATCCATTAATTCATTCATGTAACGGGCGCATTTCTCAACCTGGTGAATCTCCTTCAACAACCCGCAAGCATTTCTCCGTTCTCTCTTCTTTGACTCCTCCAAAATCCTCTCGTGAAGGGCAAGAATAGGAGCCCCCCAAACGAACTGACGCGTAATATTGAAATGGGTTTGAAGCCCCCTATCTTGACAAGGTATTGCAGCTACAAGAGCCCACATCACAAACAACAAAACCTGTCCCATTGTAAAAACAGCCACAGCAAGGCCATTGGAAGCCACAATCTCATTGCTCCTAGGAGCTACCAAATTGTTCCCAATTGCTTGCAGCTGTTTAGAAGCTGACCAAGTACGCGAAACGCTCCAAGATAACGACCGAAAATGCCTCAAAGACTTGCTGTGATCCTTCTGGTTACGCCCAAATGACCGGTTTCTATGATTGACAGCTGTATTAGACTCCTTCTCATCAAGCATCCCAATTGCCAAATCGATCAACGCCTTCTTAGCACGACGAAAGTGCCCTTCCCCAAGATTCCTCTGATTGTCCAAAGCACACAAAACAATCTCCAATTGCTTCTGCCATTGTCTGATTTGTTCAATCCCATCTCTAACAGCATTACAAACATCTAAAGCCTTTACACCCCTTTCGAAAAACTCGCTTATCAACCGATCCATCGGTTGCCTACTCAAGACAGATTTATTATTAAACAAAATAGCTTTAAACTCTTCTTGGCAACACAGAAACACATCCAAAAGTTTGCGAATCCAAGAAATTGAAAGAAGCTCATCGGAATCAGTAGATGACAAGTCAATAAATCTTTGAGCTACCTGTCTTTGGAAGGCTTCTAGTTCTTGTTCTTGACTTGTGGCCTCGTGATGGGGAGAGTCCATTGAGTGGACCTGATCACGCCTCATAGTTAGAAGCGAACGGCCAAAACTGCTCAAGGAATGTGAAGGGGATGAGCCTTGGTAATCTGTTGCTGGCATTTCTCCTTATCACATAAAACAGGGAAAAAAATCCTCAGGACTTGATTTTTGTTGAGAATTGAGGGAAATGAGCTAAGACCCAGATGAAGAATTAACCTAATCAGGTTGAAATGAGTGAAAAGAAGTCGGAATTGGGAGTTTGGTACAGGAAAAAACAAAGCTTTGGAGCAAGAAACCAATCAAAAGCCAACAAAATGAAGAAAGGGACAGACAAGCCAAAGGTGATAAAACCCAAAAAAGTAGGAATTAGGTTTGATACAAACAAACAAGATAACTCAAATCTTTTTGCAGAAAACCCAGATAGAAGAAAAACCCAATCCAAGAAACTGAGAGAACGCACAAATGGGTTTTCAGAGAAAGGCGCAAAAGTGGAGGAGAGAGAGTGAAAGAGAAGAGAAGTGTGTGCGGGGGTGTGTTTTGAAACCCTAGGGGGAGAGGGAGGGGGGATTATAATGGGGTTGATTTGGACCGCGTAATTGGGAGTGTGTTGAAAAAGGAAAACGATAAATATGGGGTTTAAACAAAGTCTGAATGAAGGGGAGGATTGATTCAAACGAGGGAAAAAGTGTGTGTGGGGGGAGGGGGCTAATGTGAAAGTTTATGGGGAGGAATTGAGGTGGAGTAACTAGCGGAGTGGTTTCAGCAGTAAATAGTGAAAAGAAAAAGGAGGGGTCTGTTTTTTTTTTTTTTTACTGCGTTCACACGCAATGGACACGCCTGGTCCAACTAGTTGAGATTCTATGAATCGGATTTGATTGACATCCAACGGTAGCCAGTGAGGGTGATAGGCGCAATCTATACCGCGGAGTACACGATCGAAAATGTTGGATCGTCGAGATTTACTCAATTTAGTCTGAAAGTAATATTTTAAAAAAATATATATTATTATTACGAACTTTTAAAATAAAATAAGATATATATAACATGAATATAACTCCCGTCTAATCAAATGGGGCTTTTATGTCTTATGGGAATTTTTGGTATTTTGGAGATATAGACAATTTTTGGAGCATAATACATACGACTAGGGGTGATCATGGTTCGGTTTGGTTCGGTTTTGATCACTTTTGATCAAAACTGCAATCAAATCAATAGTTCGATTTTATCATTTTTTTTAAACTGAAACCAACCCAAAAATATAAAAAATCGATTCTTCGGTTTTACATTTTTCGGTTCGATTTTCATATACTTTCAGTTTTCAAAAATAATTTATGTAATTCTCAAATTTTAATAGGTGATAGAACAAATTCATAGAGTAGAGATTTTTAATCACAAAAAAGAACAATTGTATGATTGAATTTACAAAATTTAAGTGAACATAATTCTCTATTATGAAGTTGAATGAGAAAATATCGAAAGTAAAAGGAAAAGAGTGAAATTTATATAAATACAATACTCAATATTATAAAATGTAAATGCATTGATAATATAAGTGTATATAAGTAATTAATTAAGTTTTAAAAAATTAAGTATATAGTAGTAATATTATTTCGGTTCGGTTCGGTTCAGTTTGAAAAGTGTAAAATCATGGCTAAACCGCAACCAAACCAATATTCTCGGTTTTGATAGTTCTAGAAACCGAAACCAAACCAATACATTGGTTCGGTTTTTTTTCGTTCGGTTTCGTCGGTTTAGTTCGGTTGGTTCGGTTTTACATTTTTTTTGTTCAGCCCTACATACTACTACTTTTATTTACTGGCTCTGCTCAATTGTTCGAAATTCTAATTTGTAAATTTGAGATTATTCAGAAAAAGTGACTATTTTCAGGTTTATAATTTGAAAGCCTTTTATCACAATGTCTTACCTTTGTAATTAATGAGTATAATCTAACTCATATAGATATCTTTAAATCTATAATAATTTCAATGAATCCTGCTCCTTCTGTTAATGTCCCTTTTTTACTTTTTTTTTTGTTTCTAATATATATGTATATATACATGTAATTTCGATCGTAAATTTTTTAACACAGTAACAATTTTCGCTACTGTGTCGACGATTTCTACGATATTTAGGATATACGATATATATATGTATATATATATATATATATATTGGATGCAATTAATTAGGATGCTTCAAGAAAGGTAATGAGGCAAAATAGCTCGTAATTATTTTGCTATAAAATCTCTCAATAATTTTTAAAAAACTTATGCATGATTAAAAAAAAAGGG
>JAOWAN010000043.1:5690534-5703290 GCA_028566635.1 Lobelia cardinalis
AAAAAGTGAGGGCATTTTGGAAAAGAAAAAATGGGGACATTGCTAACCTCCTACAACTAGTGGGGATATTAGCTAATGGGAAATGAACTTATATCGATCAATTTAGTTGTTGTTTGATAGGGAAAGGACGTAAAGACTAGATAATGGGTTTTTTTTTTTTTTTTAAATATTCAAGTGATAATTTCATAAATGGTTCCTGAACTTTGATCGTTTTTATGAATAGTTTCTGAGCTTAAAAACGTTTTATAGATGACCAAAGTTTGAAAAAACGTCTCATGAATTGTCCCTGCCGTCAATCATCTGTTAAGTTAACAATTATCAATGGGCAATTTAGGAAATTCGCGTGTGAGACTAAGGGTAAAAATAAAATTATACCACCAACACCTATCTATTCCATTTTTCTCTCTCACACCCGTAATCCCTCGCTTCCCTCTGCTACCTTCTCTCTCTGCTCTCTCTCACAACAGCAACCACCGCCACCCATGACGACCACCATCAACCTCCACACACCAAACCGAACCACCACCTTTAACCTCTGCAACCGCAGCCCCTCTTTTCCTCTTTCACTCTCTTCTCTCCCTTATACCCACCTCCAATCGCGCCACCAAACCCCCTCATCCATCACCACCACCACTAAACCGACTGCCCCAACTCGCCATCACCATCTTCAACCTCCACCATCACCATCGAGAGAGGCCTTCTTCGATTCTGCTCTTCTTCAGAGATGAGAAAGAAGACGGCTGCTCGATCTGGTTTCTCTCTCTCTCTCTCTCTCTCTCTCTCTCTCGATTAATCAATTTTCGCAACCCATGGAATGGGAGACACGATCTGGGTTTGAAATTCAAGCACCACAGATCTCGATCTGGGTTTGAAATCCAAGCACCACAGATCTCGATCGTGGTTTGAAATTCATTTGCCTCTGCTGCTCCTCCTTTGCAGAGAATCAATTTTAAGGGTTAGGATTTTCATATTTTTTCGCTAGAGGATTTTCAATCTGAGTTGAACCATGAAATCGTCTTTCTGGATATTTTTTTCGTTTTCACCTTGAGTTGCAGCCTTTGAGTAGCCCACAGTTTTCATTAATTTCTGATGATGCTAAATGTAAATGGACTTTGAAAGTGATTCTTCTGGAAATCTGATACTTGGTGCAGCATAAGTTCTCTCCAGGAATTTGAATACTGGGAAAATTACCTCATTTTCTAGGTGCTCCGTGATGAAAGTTTTGGGCACCTGTTGTATATCTGTATTCTAACCCAAGTAGGCAAGTATACCAGCAGACTTTACATCAAATATGAAAATTGCAATGTTGTTCTTGGTTGTTGTTGTTTTTAATTTATTTTTTCTTCATATTCATGATTTTTTTGTTATGGCTGAGAGGAGAAGGGGAAGAATCTGGGTTCCTTTTTTATTTTTCCAGGCAATCTGAATTGTTTTGATTTTGTCGGCCATTTTTCCGACCAAAAATGGAGAGGAGGAAAGGGAGAGAAGGGTATTTTTGTCGATTGATAAATTTAACGGTCAAAATTAACGGTTGAGTAACGGAGGGATCATCCATGAGACATTTTTTCAAACTTTGGTCATCTATAAAACGTTTCTAAGCTCAGGAATTATTCATGAAAATGACCAAAGTTGAGGGATCATTTATAAAGCTGTCACTTTTTTAAATTAATTAGCGTTGAAAAGTCAAAGAAAAGGGAAAATGGTGAAATCAGGTTGTGATGATGTGAGACTAAAGTGAAAGACCTGACCTAAAAATAAGGGCGGAAAAATTGGACCGTTGTATCTATGTATGTATCCATTATAATTAAGGACAAATATACTTGAATTTGTTTCTAGTCTATTCTAAGTACGTATTCTATGTATAATATGGACAAAGAAAAAAAAATTATTTCTTGGTCTTCTAGAGAGAGAATCTCTGGCATATCGCATATGTTTTGTTTTGTTTTGTTTGATTTATCCATCCCAGTTATATGGTACCCTCAGTCAGTCAGTCGGTCGGTCGGTCCCTACTAGACCTCGACTTTGAAGCAGTAATGGACCCTGTTTGGGTCTTCTATATCATCAATAAACGAAAAAAGAGGATCACATAGATGTTCATCCATCCATCGGGTCAATATTTTGCTTTGCTCCCATGTCAGGATCAGGAGTCTCTGTATCTAAAAAAAAGCTATACATTCCAATGCTCCTGGAAGATTAAAGAAGAGTTTGCTTAATCCACCCCACACCTGCCTGCCTAATGACGTCTATCATATAGAATTTGACGTCATCTTCGTCGTCTTTCCCTTATGTAATGCACCGCTCGTTTCTTTTTAAGTACTGTAATAATATATTTAAAAGAAGAAATATTAATTTTAAATACTTAAAATCAAACGGACAATCTAATAGTTACGATACATTGTTGGGGGTTACCATCACAAAAAAGTTTAATTTTCACTGTTTTAAATTAATTAATTAATTAAATTTTTTTTTTTTGACTAACACATAAGTTCAGGACTCTTGACCGTTAAAAAGGTCGATGATGGATGGATCCCATGAAAATGAGTAGATATGATGAGTACTACATTACACTTAAACTTCAACTTGTTTCCAAAATTTTCTAAATTAATCAATCATTTATTGATTAATAAAATACACACATGATATGACGAGTCCACCTCATTTTAAATAACTTTCTGATTGACTTGGGGGGGGGGGGGATTAGTGATATATATTTAATTTTAAATTTTTTATTATTCAATTTTAATTTCTTTTTGAGTGTTACTGATTTTTTTTAAAAAAAAATTAAAAAAAAACAATTTTAATCTATCAATTCAACCGTTAAACTTATATATTATAAGTTATCACTATATAGAAAACGTTCCAAACTACTTATAATTAAAATTATAAATATATTAGAGATATGAAGAATTTCAATTTCACTTTTAACATTATCGTTACATTAACCAACAACCAGTCACTTTCATTCACGTCACAGACCAATTAAAATAGAGCAATGGAAAAGGAATGGTAAGAAAATGATATTTTTCCTCCTGTTTGGGGAATCGAAATTTTCAATCTCATTTGATATTCAATTTCTTGTCCACATATCTTTTGAACATGATAAGTACCCTATTATTTAAAATTTTAAAAATTATAATCATCTTTTATACGATTAGAATGAAGTTTTAAAAAGATGAAACAAAAAATGAGATAAAAGATTCGAACTCCTGTTTGGGGCATGCAGCAGCGGGATAAAAGGTTTTGGACGCATTCAACCATCATTCCAACTACCAAACAAAAGCAGTTGGAATCAGTTATTAACGGAAAGTAGTGTAGAAAAACAGACCCCTCCCTCTCTACTTTTCCACCGACGATACGTAAACAGAGGATGAAAAGTGAGCATTAACCGCGGCGGAAATGATGGGAATCCCCCCTGCCTAGTCTTCACTCACATGTACTCCTAATAACTTTGACCGACCACATTAAAGCCTCTCTGCCGAGAACAAATGTTTTTAATAACCTGAAACCTCCTGGGATCACTAACTACCAAATGTAGTGATCTGTTACTAAAACATAAATTTCTGACTACATAGTAGTAATATTTTAGTTGTAGATAATACTAACAACATTACAAGCTAATCCCCACTAATTATAAGCTAATCCCATAACTTATGCTGACATGTGCACTTCCACTTTTCTTCTGAAAATGGCTTTACTGAATTCTTTTAGCTTACAGGAAAGGCTTCTCTTAAGTGCAGATCAGCATACGAACCGATCAGATCAGATCGAACTTCAAATGGAGCACAAGCCTCAAGCCTAAGAGAGACCATCCAATACTTGTGTTTCTTCCCCTTTAACTACATCTGCCAAAAATATGCTACCAGAGTCGCACCATCCTCCCAAAACATCGTTGTTAGAACACTGCATAGAGTAACAGGAATTGGATTAGGATAGCAGATGTCTTGACATTGAGGTTAAAATTTTCAAACAGCAATAACAAGTTTACATGCAAACTGAGTAGAAACCCATTTTGGGCAAAACTCAGTTTCAAAACATGAACAAGGCTGAACCACGCACTTTTTTTTTTTCAATTTTTTTCCCATACTCCCCCATCCAATAATAGTAGACAAAACATTTCCTTTTGGAATGCGCAACATTCCAGAAACAAGCTAAACACTCTACGAACTCGCTACCTTATTCAGTTGCAGCACATTATGGAAGTAAGTGGTAACAAATCATTCTTCGTGGAGGTTTTTGTTCTAAGCCAAAAGGACAACACGCTACGAACTTGCTACCTTATTCAGAAGTATTTTGCTACCAACAGGTTACCAAAATACAAAGATTGGTTAGATTCCCTGTGGGCCACAACAGTCGGTGTTGAAAACCCGCGCTATCCTACACTGATAAATACTCCTGTTTATTTGGTTCGGACATACAAACATAACTTTGGTTTTTGGCTGAAAAGATGCATCAGCAATTCGCGCAATAATTTTAGAAAATCAACCATCAGAGTTGGGAAGCTCATAATGAGCCTCCTAGAACAACAATGAAGACACGAGCCAGCAACACATACAAGCGTGTGCTTGCACATGCGTTCTTTCTTAGATTGTTCTGAAAATAATAAAATCAATACCTTACTAAATCCAAGCCAGTTTGAATCTCCCCGGAATGAAAATACCTTCGTGCTACAACTCCATTGTCCACAGAAAACCTGCAATGATATGCTGTTGTTATTGAAGCAGCAATGAACAGCTATCTATAAGAGCAGCTGGTACACTATTAATAAGACCAAAATAATTTGTGCACAACTCTTCAGGAAGACAACCCCAACATGACAACTCAATAGACCCAATACAAGATAATATTAGGCTTACACCCAATCAAATGAAATTACCTCATAATCAACCCCTTGTACATATATATAATTACTATCAACCGATGAGAAAGTAAGTCCAGTTATCTGCAGTACAAATGAAAAGGTGTCAATATCTATTTGCAAACTCTAAACCTGCAAAAGTTATATATGGTCTAAACCTAACCAACATAAGCAGAAGCAACAAAAAGCTGCACGATTGTCCAAAACAATATTAAAAGAGATGCAAAAATTGACATTTGGTAACTCCAACATATGGTTCTTCAGATGGATTCAGTATTACATATTGTTTAAAGAATTTTTTTTACAAATTTAACCTTTGACATCCATAGGTAACATATTTGCTGATAACAAATGAACAGTATAGAGCAAATGAAGATATTTCAATCTCTGGATCAAACGTAGCATATTAGCGCCGATCACCAACACTGGCATGGACGATCACCCAATCTCTTGGTATGTGACCAATCATAAAGCTGGATAATAGGAATCTGATGGTACCAAAACCACTGGATAATTTACGACCACCAGTTTGCGAGATGCCCAAGCATGTCCATCAGAAAATTTTCTCTGCATCAAGTTATCTTCTTGTCCAATGCACATAGGGGCAGGGATAGTTAGCATATGTGTCGAAGAGCAATATGAAAAGCCAAGGTTGTCTTTCTGATGAAGAAATCATCCAAGCAGAAGAAAGTGGAGATCTCACAATATTAAATGATCAAATCAACCAGCGTGTGTGTCCAAGAAGACATACTAACCAGAGTGTGGATGGGGAGAGGGCAAGAGTGAGTGTGCGTGGGAAGGGAGGGAGGAAAAGTAAATGTACAACTGCAGTTGTTTTCTGTAGGCCATTTTGCAAATTGTGGAGTTATGGCAATGATGTAAGAAACATACAGTAAATTTCGAGAAGCCAGTAAAGAAAATAAAAGCCAAACAGAACTAGAAAGAAGAATGGCGAAAGATCCAATAAATTCACTTCAAGAAGCCATGAGAACATATCAATAAAGTTACATAATCTGATCTTTATGCGTAATTTTAAACCTGGCATTGTTCATCCTTTCTGGCGAATCACATCTACAAGGAACTGGTAATTGGACTTATGTAGACGCATGGGTAGAAAAAATTTACATCACTTTCTTGGCAAATGGCTTCTGAAAGAGTCAAACTTTATCAACCATCAGAAGGGTATTGGAGTGAACGCAGGGAGAGGACAGACGAGCCATTAAATTGATCCATGCCAAACTCAACCCTATCGAACTGGCATGTCTTGTGCTCCTTCAAGTCTTGTTGATATTTGGCAAAGCAAGATACCAAATTTAACATCTCAAATTTGTATATATTTTTTTCCCATGGAAAATAAAATATCTTTGTATTGCGGATACACTAAAATCTAAAATTTTCCTGACCATATCAAGGAGTGTATAACTTTCATTAGCATTAGCCGTGAGGCCCGTGACAGAGAATAAGAAATTCAAATCAATAAAACATTTCAGCTGACCTCATATTTTGTGCAGCTTATCCATCTAGATAGAGCTGACCATCTACAAGAAAAAGCAAAAGGAGAATTAGCATTGGGTGTTTTGAAGTAGATCATCCAACCAAAACCTTATGGGAAAGAGTGGAGTGGCCCAAGGGTCAAATATACTTGCATTTGAAGCATAATTGTGAAATATTACACTTTCCAGTACTGAGTCACATAAGGCTTGAACTAAGCCAAACAAGTGAAAGAGCTATACTGGGTCACATGGAACGCGTTTTGCTAAAAGAAGCCACTTGAAACTGACATGAGTCACCAAAAATCACTACTGTATGCATTTAGAAACACGGTAACTGTAGACTAGCAATCCAAAAACAATTTCCACTCTTATACTTTATCAGAAATTTAGCTCTCATTATACATACCTTAACCAAATATAAGAGGTCCTAACTTTGCACTCCTACACATCACTTGGAGAACAAAAAACTTTTAGACAAATACCAAATGAAAAAAACGTTGAGATTGAGAAAATTTGCAATTTTCAACATTTTCTCTGTACATTAACAGTGAAAGCTATATCTTTCCACAAGTTAGACTAGATCGTGTACCCTGTTTTAGTCCAAATCTCATTCATATACAGGAACCTTCTGCATTTAAGGTCATTCAACTACCCAGTATAACACTATAATGCTAAAGTCTAGGCAAGCAAAAGCCAATGAAGATGGTGTAGTTGTCAGCCGCTGTCCAATTCACTGAGTCCCTAATCAAGAAAGTCCCTTTACTAAAGTTTAGCATATAACTTTTTTTATCACTCCCATCGATCACAAAGAACAACTTAGGATATGAAGGGTAATAATATTACTTCATACTGAAACATGAGGCTTTTCAAGGTGGGACTCCTCAAATGGGATAGAGGGAGTATTTCAAACGACTTGTTCAGCAGGGCCAATTTCTTTGTTAACAGAGTTGATGAAAAAGAGATAAACGCAAAGTTGATTCATCATGTAGGAAGTGAGCGGGACATTGCAAGTAGCACATTTCCTCACCCCTGTTTCCCATACTAGAAAGGACAACTTATTTCCAAATAGGATTTTACTAATAACGGGTAGGACTTTTTTTTTCGCTCGGCGTCCCCGTAGCACTTGTTGATATGCTATACTTGGAAATTATCCGAGTTGGAATCAACATCAATGCATTAGAAATTTATCCAGCGGCATTGGAATTGATTCTCAATGGATTATTATTAACAAGTGCCAAAGGCAAGAGCATTTTTAACTGTAGTAAACTTGGGCCTCGAGAGAATGTATCATAGGAGAACTAACCTGCGAGGATCATAAATGGTCACAGTACGATCAGCTCCACCCACTGCAATATTACCATTAGAAGAATTGCACACAGCATATAAGATTATCTCCAACCGAGCCAGTAACTCTTTGAACGCAACCACCATTTTCTTTTAATCTCAGGTCCCATATACCCATCTATAGCAATCAAGGGAAGGATAGTAAGTTTGAAAAAGGAAAGAACAAACAACACCAATTGGAATTACAAAATAAACGAATCCAATATGCAAGGATAGAAGAAATTATACCTGACATCCTTCTGTGACGGCTATTATAGAACTTCCATTTCCACCATATGAATTTGATATAAAGCTCAATGAAGTAGGATACCACAATCTAAAAAAAGGATATAGTAGTGGCAGACTTTAAATTTTACACAAGGACTTCAACAATCAGCTCAAGTTCAATGTCATCAAGTACATTAGAAAAAACTGATAATTTAATTGAGAAGCTTAAAATGGTTCCTGTTGCACTATTTCAGAGCATGAACCACGTCAGCTATTAACTTATCAGACTAATTCTCAAGTCTGAGTCTCTTAAAATAGCAGTATTTACAAACATACTGGCATTCTTTAAAGAACATGAAAGGCAATCACACTACTGAGCTCTCAAGCGAAGACTGCTCAAATTTTTGGTATTACGCCTCATGGCTTGTTTTCTGCCACCAATCTAAGGCAGCAAACCTTCGCTGGAAACTGATTTATTCCTGTTGACAATAAGCCAGATAGTTCATGATTCAACCGCTGGAGAGCCATCCATTGACGAAGTAATGAGAGAAGGATCCATGAGTATGGATCAGTCATCAGAGGGAAGACAAAAGAGAAGTGCGGATTTGTTCTACAATATTATTGAGTAAGTCTATGGAGAGATGAAAAAGGAGAGTTTTACCCTACTTTAGCCTCTTACTTGGGAAGCAGTTAGATGATGGCTAATCCATCTTGTGAGCATCAGATCATTTAGGTAGACAAGAATTCAAGAAAGTGTGTAGAGCATTAATTAATGGGATTTCAGATGTAAATCAGGTATATCTTCATGCTTTGAGGATGTTGTCATGATACATTATGCTCAAGTATCTTCATGCAGTAGCAAAGAAGCAAACAACTGCCACCAATGTAATACCTTGATCACTAGATTCAAGGTTCCTGACCTCCTGCTATTAGAAGGAGAAAAATAGCAGCATCAACCTCATCACAGGGAAACAGAAATTTTTGTACGAATAAGATTATAGCACAAGGAGAGCATCAGAAACTATTAAGCATCACACACAGTACTTACGTACGGAAAGTCCGGAGATGAATATCTTGGTCATACACATCAATGCATTTGCCAAAGCTATGTGCGACAGCGGCCTGAAACATTAAGATGGGGTTGTGAAACTGTAGAGCTCTGAACTATTCTAGTAAAGTTCAGACTTCAGACGAACGAGAAAAAAATGTTTGCTCCACAAATAATCCCCCCACCCTGCTTAGACGAGGAGTTCAATTCTTTGTGCCAGGAAAAATTATCATGAAACTGTTGGATGCCTGAATCACTATTGCAATAAGAACTTTTCTTCATTTTATTTCTTTGGTGACTAAACTCACTGTAAAGTACCTCCTAATTAAGGCCTATCAGCCACTCAATTAATGCAACAATAATACCCACAGGCCACCTCAGCATAATTATAAGTCCAGAGACACAAAACTCTTCATCATTCTTTACTGCGGACACATGTATAGCATCAAAAACTATACTTGGGGTCAAAACTCAGAAGTAAACTTTAATAACAGGGAAGTTCATTTTTACATTAATTTTCTTTTGAATAATGAAAAAAAAAAAAAATCAAAGAAACATTATGCTAACAATATCGTGGGCTACTGCTCCCCCTTTCATGTTGATACAAAAGCATACAGTGCGACAAACAGTAAACATGTGGAAATGTATATAAATTAGAATGCCTACAACACATATTTATGTTTAAAAGTTATGAAACACTCAAGTCTGCTCTTGATGTCTGAAAGAAATGAAGAGCCTGAAATACTTGTAATCTTGCATTTCCCATTTAAGATGAAATCATGGTGTATTTTTCCAGCCCAATTTATGTTAGATTGTACATGCAGAATCCTAAAATTTCATGTCTTATTGAAAACATAAACAGACAATAAAACAAACCATTCAACACTATGGTGTGAGTTTCAGAAATATCTTGCGATCATGTAGATTACTGCAAGTGCTAGGGGCCAAGGATGAGCTGAGTTTACAGTATGAGCTTGAGAGAAGGATGCTAGAGGTAGACAGCAGGTGAAGAATCACCCTACACATATACTGAAGGGGAAAAAGACACAAAAAAAGTAACGTTATATTTACTACAGCTATCTAGAATGGTTCTCTTGATAATATCTTGCAATAATATCAATTTCAAAAGGGAAAAAAAAGTTCCACAAAAAAACGTTTATAGGTACATTTAGCTTGACCCATATACACAAACTTTTGTACAGTTCTCATGATTGTCATCCTCAAATCAAAGTGCTACTCCCATCACATGCAATGGGAGCTTTCTCCCCCCCCCCCCACACACACACACACCCCGGCCCCCCTCTCCTTCCCCCACAAGCTCTCTCCAAAAACCTCTCTCCATTCGTTACCCTCTAATACAAGATTACAGGGAACCAGTCACATTTAGAGTATAAACAGTATTATATGAATTTACAAGGAAAACAGCACATGTACCTCAGTATGATTTCATTTTCTCTTTCTCTTCATTTGGCTTTCTTCTTTGATATCCACAAGCCATCAAAGAAGTAGATGGAGCAGTCACACTCAGGTAGCCCGTCACATTCAGAGCATAAACAGGATTCCATGAATTTCCTATGAAAGCAGCACATTTACCTATGGTCTGATTCAATTTTCTCCTCTCCAGTTGGCTTTTTCTCTTTTCACATCTTGAAAATGTTAAAGTGGGTGGAGCATATGATAAGGGAATATGTTTGATAGATATTGGCTAAGGCTGTGTATAGCCAGATCGTCTTAGAATCCAGATCAGCTATAACCATGTGAAATTGTACCAAATTTTTTTGATTGGATAATTGCTGTTTTGGGTCAGGAGCAGTAAAAGTGTTTGGCATTTCGTATATTGCAGAGGCAGAAAAAAAATGCAAAATGGAAAAGTGGAATCCTCATTCAGAATGGATCAAGCTAAAGGAAATACCATAGAACAGATTAAGTACCGAAAACGATGAAAATAATTCTGAATAGGTAAAATATGTACCATGGACCATTGACTTGGACTGAAACAAAGTCCTGCCCAACTACTTTCACCAACGCCAAAATCCTCAGGTGATACTGAATATGTAATTCTGTCAACGTCTGAAAAAGAGGGCTGCACATAATTACTTGATCTCCACCATAACGAAAGAACATATCTAAGTAGAATTTGAAAAAATCTGCAGGAAGACTAGTGACCATCACTTCAGCTGATTGATTTTTGCTACTATGAATATTGCTTAAGAAAAAAAAGGGCCAAAACTCTAGCTCTTCTTAGTCAGCTCAAGTGGGAGATAAAGCTTGATCATCAAAAAGAAAAAGAAAAAATGTTGATCCATCGCTCAGCTGGTAGAGCATTGGGCATTGAAAAGGAAAGAAGAGAATAGAAGAAAGGAAGTTGTTGAAATACAAACAAGGAAACATTGTAAAAACTTATTAACGTGACTTTAAAACTTAGAAATGGATTACCAACAGAATATTGACTCAGGGAAAGCAAAGAACGAGGCCCAGGAGTCAAACCAGTCCATGTACTCCAAATTTTTTACAGCATATAAAACACTAGTGTATGCCGTGCCCGTACCCGAGGGACGGTGCGAAAAAAAGAACAAAAATAAACTAACTTAAAAATTAATATAAAAGCTAGATGTCATAATTGAGTTTACAAAAATTAGATGCCACAGTTAATTTACAAAAGCTTGAGAACCTCTTTCTTACTATAGATAAAAAAAAAATTGAAATAAAAAATGGGGGGATGATGTTTAGAATCAATGATTGAGATTGAAAATTTTGAAGGGTTGAGATTAAAGGGTTGATTTTACTGTTCATAATTTCGCGTTATGAACAGTAAAATCAACCCTTCTTTATGTTATAGATGCGAAAACACTGAAAACGACAAAAGAAACAAAGAGAAAAACTTGATCATCTAGAGAACCATACCTTTACCATTACTATCCAGTTTGGAAACAATAAGGTGACCGTAACAATCCACACTTCCCAACATTAAGTAGTCATTACCTGCAAGGAATGGTCAGTTCTAACTCATACTGCATGAGCTGCAAAGAGCCTACCATCTTGAACCCAATATCTGTGTGAAGCATGACAAAATCAACTTGGCAAAACATAACAACTATATCAATTGCCTTTTTTATGCAACACGACATATATGCTAATACATTTTAACCCCTGATCATAATCATATCTTAACAAAGTAAATATAGAAGCAATACAGAATTGTTCCCTTGGCTGACATTTAAAGAAAAAAGAAAAAAAGTTGGATGGGATATAGGTCTTATCCCAACCCTTAATATTTTTTTACTAATTAGAGTATAAAAATATAATAGAGATGGGTCAAAGCCCAAAGCAACAAAAAGGGATTGAAGCCCAGAACAAGTGTAGGGAGAATGGGAGATATCTTCAATTGAGATAATAGTTTATCCCCAATATTGTCCCTGATGGAACTTGAATCCTTGACCTCTCGTTAGGAAATAGAAAAGGATATCGCTTGCTATGTTACCAGGATCCTTCCCTTTTGCCAAAGTACCAATGTCCGGCGCATAGTTATCAGGAACGCGGGACGTTTCGGAACGTGGGACGGGTACGGGGAACATAACTTTGTCAATTTTGGGTACGCGTAGGATCAGTTGGTGCGCTAGTTGGAAACTCAATACGCTTTTATTGGGAACGTAGTGAACTTTGAAATACTTTTGCCTTGCCACTATATTTAATATGTGTGTATATATATATATATATATATATATATATATAGAGAGAGAGAGAGAGAGCGAAATACATCAATATTTATGTATATATATATATATATAGATATGTATATACGTATTAGT
>JAOWAN010000043.1:5709048-5719947 GCA_028566635.1 Lobelia cardinalis
CATAAATCCATATAAAATTAGGGGGGGGGGGGGTTAAATGTTATTTACTCTTTTTCTTTCTTTGTGTGTTTATTACTTCCTCCTCTAATATATTTTTTTAGAAATTAAAACTTGTCTCATAATAATTGATCTTTTAGGATTTTTATGTTTTTTTTTATCTATATTTTTTTAACTTACCCTCCTATTTTTCCAACTACATATGATCATTAATTACATTTACATCTTTTATCATCAATAAAGAGAGATTATTTAATAAAGATAAATTTATCAATATATATTATTACTTAATAAATATGCACGTAAAAGGTCATCTATTACGAGACGAAAGTATTGTTTTATGAAATTTACGTACGTGCATTCGTACACTTATATATATCTCAAACAATTTTCTTTTTGCATTTTTACAAGGAATAAAATTTATCTAACTTAGATTTTTCAATATAGTTTTGGTAATAAATAAATAAAAAACACAGAGTTTGAAATATGGAATCTCATTAAATTGATGATTAGAAAATATTTCATTCTAATACATACTCACTCAGTCACTCGAACTGGGGGCCGGCTTCAAGACAGAAAATTAGAAATGAATCACAACCAAAGATAAAGAATTGAGTTTGTTAGTAATCCAAATTTGGATCAATTTTTAAAATTTAAAATTTTGAAAAGGATGCTTCTTCAATTTAAATAATTTCCTCATTTTTCTTTGGCGGGTTTGTATTTTTCTCATTTTGGTGATGAAGTTCTGTCAATGTAATCTGTCTCAACAATCAACCAAATTGGGCACTAGTAACTTTTTGCACCATTTAAGCGGCAGCTTGGTTGTTGGTCCAAAATTTAAATACAGTAAGCTTCTATAGTGACAACTGGAGTATGTACTATGTATTAAGAATAAAATATTTGAAACAAACTGGTAAAAATGGTAACACTCTAAATATTTCCCACTTTGGAATTAGTTAGGATATACAAAAACGCATGCAATCACCTGGGCAGTTGGATAAATATATCAAATGATGCACAATTTTGTCAGAAAAAGGAAAGAGGAAATTACAGTTACTCATCAGGTGCGTTTGGATGGATGATTTATTAATTTGTTTTTTAAGATTTTGTAATGATTAAAGTAAAAAGTAAGAAAAAGATAGAGAGAAAAAGTGTGGAATCAATGAGAGAGAAAAATCAAAAATCAAAAAACTTGAGTTTGTTTGAAGATTTATAATTTACTCCTGTATATAGATAAATCTGCTCAATATGAGTTTGTTTGAAGATTTGTGATATTTCAAGTTTTTGCTTTTCAAAATATATAATTTTTTTTTTTGGTTACATCAAAATATATAATTGCTACTCCCTTCCTCTTCTCCAAAATAAATGATAATTTGATCAAGAACAAAAATTATTATCGATTTAATTTGGGATGACGGATGTAGTACATAAATTTTTAGAATTAGAGTCTGAAATTTCATCTCAAAATTATTTGACAATGAACTAAAGGTGCAGCGCAAAATCTTTATTACTTATTTCCTATGGGTTAAATACTTGGACAGTTAGAATATTGTAAAAAAAATTTAAAATGGATACATATATTTATAGGAAAGTGATCAGGTACAAATTATAAATATCATATAAATGTGCAAAGCTGTTGTATCTTAGTACTTTTTTGTTGTAGCTTCGTTTTTTCTTTGTATCTTATTTTTTTTTTTTGTATCTTAGTAATATTTCGTTATATCTTATTATATTTTTATTGTATCTCGCATCTTAGTTAGTTTGTTTTATATTTATGAACTTGTTGGTGTCTTAGTATATTTTTATTGTATCTTGGTTGATTTTCTTAAAAAAAATTCTTGTGTTGGATCTTTATTTTACAAAATACAGACATATAACTAACATACAATAAAAATGTACTAAGATACAATTGTTTCATACAGTTTGTACGAAAAGATATAGTTTGTAATATTTAACTTCAGTCATTGAAATATTTAACTTCAGTTTGTACGAAAAGATACAATTTGTATTTAACATTCAATAAAAATGTACTAAGATACAGTTTGTAAGCCCATATATATGCACTTCGGTCATGAAATATTTAACTTTTAAAAGTATTTATGTGGCATTGTTACTAATTAATTGAGCAATCAATTGACATTAATTAGCTTAATAACCTTATAAAGGTAATAACTTGTTTGTGGTTGCAATTATGTTCGGGTGGTAATTTTGTTTTTTATTTTTTGAACGAGTAGTTTTTTTTTTTTTTGGCATGAAAAGAGATCGAAAATGAGATCTTACATATTGTAAAGTTCAACCTTACTACTGAGCCACCGCTTGGTTCCCCGGTGATAATTTTGTTTAGCTGCAAAACAATTGCATAAATATTTGGATCATCTCTCTTCTCTTGTAATCACTTTCAACACAACACCACCTTAATTACGTGAATCATGAAATTAGTGTGATAGATTGATTAGTTATGTTTAGGTACGTACTGCATCTAAAATTTTAAAAAGCTATCGATCTGTACTCATACATGACAAATTCACTGGATACTTTCCCCCGTTAATCTTCAATTAATATACATTTATTAATGCTATTTTAAATTAAGTGATTCTTTCCTAAAAAATATGGCATACATAAAAGCTTCTTCTATCCCACAAAGACCTTACATTTACTTCTTTTTTTATCAATTAAATTGATCAATACTTTTAAGAACTTCTACTTAGTTCTAAAAACTTTATAAAAACAATAATTTATTATTTATTTAACAATATTACAATAATTGTTTTTAGACTTTCATAAAATTAAATACTTTTAAATATTATTTGATTAAAATAAAATCAACATGAATCAAACAAAGTCAAATAAAAATTTTATTCTTTTTGGGATTTAAGGGCATATTTCTTAAATGAAGTCGGTCTCCCCCCCCCCCTTCCTCTCCTAATTAGGAGAATTATTAAGCATGAAATTATATGTAATTAATATGTTCGTGTTCGTGCTTGAAAGTATGCTATTCAAAAGAAAAAGCATTAAATTAAAAACTAATGTTTTAATTAATACAAAGATATATATTATAATTAAATTTATAAAATTAAATCATTACAATTAAATTTATAAAAACTTGTAAATATAAAAATTAATTATATTTTTTAGAAAAATGAATAAAAAGATGAAGGAAATGAAAAGAAAGAAATGATATTTAGAATAAATAATTAAAATTAAAAATTAATTTTACTGAAAATAATCTCAAATCAAAAATTACAAATTGTATTATAGATATATGATTGAACTAGAAATTTTTAGTGCATGAAATTAAGTGTAGTATTTGAATTTACCTAGAAACTTTGAGTTAAATCTCTTTCTAGTAGAATTACATTAAAATTTGGTACAAACCATACAATTAACACAAGCATGCAAATAAGCAATTAGGCACAGTGAAAAGATTGAAGATATTTCATGTTCAAGAAGAGACAAAACGACTTGTAACAATTTTCTAAAATTTACACCCCCATTAACAAAAAAAAAAAAAAAAAAAAAACTAAAATACAACACTTTTCTCATAGACCCCTTTCCCCAAATTTTTTTTTATTCCTTGGATTGTATCTCTCTCTCTCTCCCCTCCCCCCCAAGCCTCCATCCCTGAAATTATTCATTTTTTTGTAAATTAATAAATAAATCATAAAATAAAAACATTACCCCACCCCCCAACTGTAAACTTACAGACTTGCACCACCACCAGTACCACCACCCCACCACCAAACACCATTGTGTGCTTCCCTATGTATCTGAATTCTTTTTTAAACCATTTCTTTACGTTTTTACCGCCCACCCGGAATCTGACTTCATTTTACCACGTCCGGCCGTCCGGTCGACACCTTCTGCCACCTGACCCACATATTCAAATGCTCTTTCATCATGCAGTACATTTGCCGTCTGATAAAAAAAAGAACCACAGTTGGTACTATATCTCCTGTCTCACTCGATGCTCGCCATTGAAGATGCTTTGTTTGTAACTATTTCGTACCCAGCTCCCTCATCTTCGTCCTCATCCTCTTCATCATCATCTTCATCATCCTCATCATGATTCTCGCTTTCATGATCCACGTCCATCGCCGATTGATGATCAATCCGCTGTTGTTGCTGCTGCTGGTCTTGCAGCGGCGCCAGCGGCCATTGCTGCTCCGGTCGAGCCATGATCGGCGCCATTTGATTCTCCGGTTTTATCGCGAACCCGGCCGAATTATTAAATGGTCCTTCCGTCTTGGCTTTATCTCTATATATAGCATCCAGCTGGTGGAAGTACGGGCAGGTTTTTGAATCTTCCGGTCTTTTCTTGCTGCTCTCCTTCACTTTCTTGTAGTACTTGTTGATGTTCTCCCACTTCTCTTTGCACCTCTTGGCATTGCGGTTGTACCCAAGCTTTCTCATGGATGATGATATTTCTTCCCACAGAGGTCCTTTCGGCCCGTTTTCTTGATACTTCATGTCGAGCGTGGTCCGAAGCTTTATCAGTGCTTGAACTTCCGCTTTCGGCCATCTAGATGGGCTTGGCGAGAGCATGTTGTTGTCCCCACTGCCGCCATTATCAGTCTTTACGATAATCATGTTTTTCATCGAAGGTATCGGTGGTGGTGTTGACATTATTGCAGCAGGTGGTGCTGAAACTGGAATAGGAACTGGTGCTGGTACCGGAATCGGCAATGAGACTGCAGCAAGTGGTTGTGGTTGCGACTGAGCTGCGGGTACTGCTGGTGGTGCTGGCTGCAATACTGGTGCTGGGGCAGGTGGTGGAGCTGGTTGCGGATTTTCTTGAACTTGGATTTGAATTGGCAACTGAGGTGTCGCCGCATTTGGATTTTGTGCAGTTTGTTGCTCAGTTATCTTCTGCAGGAATGAAATAACTGCTGCATCTTTCGCAGCAGCAATGGATCTTTCTTGGACAAGTAGATCATGCTCCCGATTCATTTTTGCCATTTCTTGTACCCTCCAAGCCTCCTCTCTTATCGTCCTCTCTCTTTCCCGTTTCTCCAATGTGTCCAAGAATTTCATCTGCAATTCCTCCTGCTTGTCAATAACCTCCTTCATCAACCTCCCAAAAAAGTCCTTCCACTTCCTCTTCCTCTTCCTACTCCTCTCCGGCGGCTCCTCGTCCGAAGAAGTAGAAGACGAAGTAGAATTCGACAGAATACTACCGGAAACATTCTGATGCCCAAAATGAACAGTACTACCCTGGTGATGATTTACATTCATAGCTGGCTGCGAGATTGGAGCTGGCACCTGCGCTGTCGCAGCTGGCGCCATCGAAATAGGGTTTACATTGCTTAGAGACACAGTAACCATAGGGTTTACAGATGGAACGGTACCAACTTGAGATACAATTGGCATTGCCGCTGCAGCCGCAGTCGTCTTTGGTGCAACAACCGGCAGCAGCTTGGGCTGCGGCAGTGGTGGTGGTGCTGGCAATGAAAGCGGGTGGAGGGAAGCAATAGGAGTAGGAGTGGGAGGAGGGTGGGTGTCGAGGGCCTCTAATTGATCGAAAAAACGATAGGTTTTGCCGTCGGCTTTGGAAGTTCGGCCTTCTTTGGTTCTCTTGTGATACTTATAGACGTTCTCGAACTTTTCTTTGCATTTCTTGGCGCTTCGATGATAACCGAGCTCAGCTAGTTTCCTGGTGATAACAACACTTCTAAGTATACACTATATATAAGCTTAATTAATAATTACCATAATTAACTAGTAATCTTAAAGTCATCAATAAAAACAAACACTAACTACTGTTTTATCACCATAAAATAATTAAACAAACCCGCAATTAACATTACTAAGTAAAACAAGGAAGATTAACAAATAAGAACCCAAGAATATGAAGTGTCCAACACCTTTACCCAAGCCGGGGTGGGTGTAGATAAAATTTAAAAAAAAAAAAATTGCTGGAAAATCACATAAGAAATTCTTCTTCTGGAAGAGCTTTTCCAGTCCAACTGTTTTTGTTCGGATCGGAGGGGGGGGTTTAATTGGATTTTTTGGATAGGGAGAGTGGAGACAAAATTGAGAAATTCACTCTTTTCATCTTTCTTGTAAACCAAAACAAATCACCCAAATTTCTTGCTAAAATTCGGAAGAAAATGCTGGAAAAGAAAGTGAATCCAAACAAAGAAAACCCGGAATCTTAAGTTCGATAAAACAGCTGAATTCCCGCAAAGTTGAGCTGAAAAAAATTTGACTACACCTTCTTTGCTCTGAAATGGGAAATTCAGTTGAGATTTGATCCATAAATCACCAAAAAAAAAAAAAATGAAATTAATTATAAGTAGAAGAAGAATAGCTTGATTGTCGAATTACGAAGACAAAATTAATAGTACTTGTACATTTAAAATTGTTTCCCTGTCACCAAAAAAGTAAAAATAAAATTCAAAAACTGGGGGAGAGAGAAAATGAATCAATGAATTAAAGAAGTGGTACTACTGACCTGGAAACTTCATCCCACAATGGGCCTTTGAGACTAGAATCACGAAACGCCACGTCCATATCGGACCGAATTTTAAGCAAAGCCAATGTTTCTTGCCGGGGCCACCTGTTTCCACCGCCGGAATTATTCCGTTCCCCTTCCTCCATTCTACCTCTCTCCTCCTCACTGAAAGACCCACCGCCGCCACCGCTCAGTAGTTCTCCTCCTCCTCCGCCGCCGCCGCTACTCTCCCGAGCAGCTGCTGCTGCTTGCTGAGCTACTGCAGCTGCATCGCCGGAATTACTGTTGCCCAGAAGGCCCGGAGGAACACCCTGCTGCAGCATCATCTCATGAAGCAAAAGAGAGATAAAAACACATCAAAAAACAAAAGATGGTGGTGAATTCTTTCGAGGGTTTTTATCAGAGAGAGAGAGAGAGAGAGAGAGAGATTGGGTTTGTATGTATGTATGTATGTATGTATGTATGTATGTAAGAAATGTATGGTGAATTTATTAATTTTATTTCGGTGGGGATCTGCCTGTCAATCTCACCCCCTCCTCCCTAAAAAAGAAAAATAACAGCGATCCGATTTAAGCAAATTTTTTTATAAACCAAAACCCAGAAAAAAATAATCAAAAACTTTTTTTTTGAAAAATTTTGTTATTAATTCTTTTTAAGTAGCTGGATGAAGTACCGGAGGGAATCTTTCTTTGGTGAAAGTATAAAATTTTAAAAATTCTTTTTTCCCCTTTCTGTGCTGGTTAAGAAAAGACTTTAAAGAGCACCCAGTTTTGGGTCACTTTTGTTTCTCTCAGAGTAAAAATTGGCACAGAAAGATACAACCCCCACCCCCCATTATGATATTTTTATACCATAGTAGTACATAGATACAGGAGATATACGTGTAGGTAATGCATATACGTATAGTGATCAAGATCTATACTTTTTTTTTTTTTTTTTTAATCTCAAGGGGGTATGGAAGGGATCGAACCTGAGACCTTACACACGGTAAAACCCAGCTCTACCACTGAGCCACCCCTTGATTCCCGATCAAGATCTATACTAGTAGTTTTAAGTTTCATCAAAAATAATGAAAATACACTATTATTTTAAGGCTTAGGATCACAGTTAATACGTAATGATATATTTTTTAAAATGTTTAATAAGTTTTATTATCTTTTATCTATTTTTCTAAATAATTATTCAGTATAATCATTATAAAATATCATATCACTATGTATCAACTTTCTTATCTTATAAATATCTTCCTCCACTTATTTTCACCTTCAGCTATTATTAATTTTGAGTCATTTTTATACTTTCGGTGCTTTAACTAATAAATTTTTTTAAGAATTAATTGAATTTAACGTATATCTATTTTTTATAATAAAAAAAAAAACACGTATAACGGGGTGGGTGTACGTATAGATAGGGATAATAAAGTAAAAAAAAAAATATCAAAGGAAAATGATAATTGAGTAGGAGGTGCAGATGGCGACGATGGGGATAATAAGTTGGTTTTTGTCTGTCCAGCTAAATATAGTTAAAAGCCGGCCCATGTAGGTCAGCTTTGCTTTTTGGGCGTTTTGGATTTCAGTGGCTCTCTCTCTACCACAGTTTTACACTTCTCTCACCTCTCCTCTGTGTGTTTTTGTGTGTGTGTTTATCAAAATGACTGTATTGCCCCTCGCTCACATTCATTTACCTTTTTTTTTTTTTTTTAATTTATTTTTCTGAGTTTTGACCCTCTCTAATCATGCAACCCAATTTCTATCTTTTTCACTTCCCCCTTTTTTAATTGCGGCATTACTTTATAAACTTATCATTGATCTGGAGTTCCCATGTGTAAATCCTGACTTTTTTTTTTTTGTTTAAATTAGGGATTGTTTATGATTTACTCATCCTCCATAAGGCCCTCCAAGCCCTAAAGTAATTTCTGTAAAATGTCAAAGTCCACAACTTTAGACATTTATTCTTGGAGTACTTCCTTTTTCAATTTTAATCTCTGTATTTATCGTTGAAATGATGGATGAAAATGAGAACTAATTGATAGTTTCATAATTCTCGAGTAAACGATGACTAAAAATCTCACTTGTTCATTAATTATTTAAGAGTTTATGTTTCGATACCTCTTAGTCTGGATGCGATTCTTCAAATCAAACATATTCGTAACCAAGGTTGTTATGTGGGTCTAATCAATTTTTAGTAGGTATTTCAAAGCTAGATTTTTGTGAAAGAGTAGGGATATTATTCTCGTCCATAGATCATAGAAATTAATCTTGCACTTTTCCAAAGTGTAGTGAAATTGAAGTTTTCATTTTCTTGATCTTCCTTTGAGTACGTGATTCGTTTAAAAAGTTTAATGAAAATTATGTTTATATCCAAATGTTCAATCGAATGACCTTGATGCTCTCAAACAATATCTCACAAGATAAAAGTTGAAGCCCTGGATTACACGAGTCACCTTATCCGAAAATGCTATTTTTGAAAAGGGGTTAAAAAAAATATATATCAAAAAAAATTTAATCTCCGAAGCTTTTGCAATTGTGCAGCATCAATCAGCAGATGAGTGGTTTAGGATAGAATTGATAATTTACGATATATAACACTAGGCGGTATATATTATTTTTATTTTTATATATTATTTTAATTTGAAGTTTGTGCACATTATTTAGGCCTTAAAATTCGAAAGAGTTACTGTTGGCGTTGTCCCATCAATAAATAATTGAATGAATAGTAAAAAACAACTTGATCTTATATTATAGATTTCAGCTTCGATTCCTTTCCACTATTATATCAATTTACTTTGGAACAATCATAAATTGGACCAAATATACATTTTCTAATGAGAATGTAAGAGAAATAACAAGAAAAGTAACTTTTAATTTTTCCCAACCTTTTTTTTCAACTTGCGTAGGGATTGTGGTGTTAGTACAACCACGAAAACCACACGGGGGCCTACCCTCGACGGCGACTTAGGTGGGTTGACAAAAGATTTTATTTTGTTTTTGTGATGGTCTAAAACCATGTAAAACCGAATTATTATTATTATTATTATTTTACCTCCTAACTAAGGTCTCTATTTAGTGTGGGGTTCCATTTTTTTTATTTTTTTGGGGGGGAATTAAACTTTAGATAGATGCAGGTCATGTTATTAGGCAAAGTCATTTATGAATAGAGAGTAAATAGTGACAAATTTAGTTAGGCTGCGACCTACCCATATTTAATGGGTATATAGAATTATTCCAAATAATACTCCATCTGGTAATCATCAATTCACCACCCCCCCCCCCCTCCCCTTTTTAATTAGTAGTACAATTTTTAGGGATAATGAGCTGTGCGATTAGGTTTAATTTTCAGGTTGTTTCTCTAATATTGCTAAGAACGTGTAACTAATTTGTTTGTGTCCTCCTTAATCAATATGGCTTTTCTTTTCGTTTGCACTATTATATTATGGGTGTCATGGGAGTGAGTGCATATCATCTTTCCCAAATAATATTTTTATATATTTTTCAAAATTTCATCATTATTGTTTAACTCGTTATCGTAAACTTTGAATCTTAAATTTTAAACAATTAATCAGACACGTGTCATTTTTCAAAAATAATGAGAAGAAAAATATGTCGTTTGACATGAAAAATTCGAATTCTGTTATGGGGCTAACATTTATTGTTGATTAACCAAGTGGTAGTTCAGTTGTAGAGCTAAGCTTTACAATGTGTAAGGTTCAAGGTTCGAACCCTTTTCATGCCTACTTGGGACACCAAAAAAAAAAAAAAAAAAAAAATTGGCTCTTAATGCGATTAATCAAATCACCAACAACTCCTTTTTCTTATTTACGATATAATAACATTAGCGAGCGTATTACAGCTACGTATATTTACTTCCAAAAATATATAGTGTCAAGTTTATAAATAATCTCACTGCAATGATTGTTTTAATTTAACTAATGATTCTCGTCAGTGGCATATCCAAGTTGAGGAATGAATATATATATATATATATATATATATATATACATAATTTACTAAAATTTCTTAATCGTAGAATTCTTAATTGATCCGAAAAGGGTTAACAAAAAAATACGATCATCCGAAGGATTAATTCCATTGTTGCTAATTAATTAGTAGCACCGTGTTTATGAGTCTAATTATTAATTCCATTGTTGCTAATTTTTCTTACATTTTTTTTTTAAAATCTTTAGGACTCTAATTAGAAATTCTCTAGAAAAATTCTAAATTTAGGCTAAGTGGTGTAATACTTTTGGAGGTAATTAATAGCATGATCCATACATGTACGTACATGGCAAGATAAAAATGAAAAATAACTACTTCATAAATACTAGGGGTGTTCACGGTTCGGTTTGGTTCGGTTTAACATATTTTTAACGAAAATCGCAACCAAACCAATTTATCGGTTTTTTGAAATTTCTAAACCATAACCAACCCAATCCTCATATAAATTGAATAGTC
>JAOWAN010000043.1:5720047-5736362 GCA_028566635.1 Lobelia cardinalis
CTTTTGGGATAGCTTGTTGAGACGTTGAGTGCGGCCAGAAGGCCGCCCGTTGGGTTAGGCATCTGACCGCCCCGTGTGCCGTGTGACCACAACTAGGCTGATGACGAGCCACTCTTGGGCCTTCGCCTATGGGCTGAGATTGGGCCTATGATGTTGGGCCTGGACTCATCACCTTGTCCTTTTTGCTCTCCTCCCCTCTCATCTCTCTTTCTTCTTTTTTCTCTCTCCTCACTCACATGGATAATTTAATAATTTCACAACAAATTTAAACATTAATAAAATTACACACCTTTTTTTAAGAAAATTAGAAAAATTAAAAACGCAACAAAAATATATATTATCCAAACGAATTCAGGATGTGTTGACACAACAAAGGATGCTCTCTTACTTTGAAAGTTTTGAGCCAACTGTTATTATACCTTAAATATAATTTGTATTTTGTTTAATAATTTTTTTTTAAAAAAAATTGAGATTCCAACTTTGAAAGTCTCTCACCAACTCTGTCCTGGTCAACATGGAAGAGATAACATAGAGAATTGAACTCCGCACACTACGACTCTAAACCTTATTTGCCCTCCCCTTGTTCACTGTGATATTATGCCCTTGATACTAATTTAATTATTTTTCAATTGTGTAATATTGTGCTCAAGGCACTTCGTAAATCGTAACTCCTTTGGACAACAGATTTCACATTGTTGTTTTTTTTTTTTTTTTTCTCTTTTTAACTGCACACGTTTTTATTTATATTTTTCCGTTGCTATTCACCTTGGTCACAAAAAATATTATAAATACTCTTTTCAATTTATTTTAATTTTTTACTATTTTATTTTTAAAAGTTTTAAAATAATTGTCCACTTTCATATTTCATAATTGGACGAGTTATATTCACAAATTTCATTTGAAGCTCATTTTTATTTAATTATATCTATAAAATTAATTATGTGGCAGCTATGCTATAATTTTCTTGGTACCCGCGCTAACCTCCGTGTTAGAAGAGTTGAGATCCCGATAACTTTTGCAGTATGTAATATTTTTGATAATTTCTCAATTCACGTAATTACTGCATTCCTGATGACTTTATGATGTCTTTGAAAAAAATAGAAATAGTAAGGTTTGGAAAGAAAAAGGCAACGCTCTTGCGATGATCTTACACATGGGAAAATGGTTCCTTGATGAGTAGCGAAATGCACAGGTTATTGCTAATAATCTCAAGTCTTCGTTGAATTGCGATACAGGATTTAAGAGTACAATCAGGCGAAAGAAAGCATATAAGGGATGGTTGAAATGTATATATTGATGCGAGTATTTTTACAAATGAGGGAGGGATTGATTGTGGCTGTATTATGTGAGACGAATGAGGGATTGGTCTTGAGAGCCTGCACCAAAAAAATGGAAGAAAAATTTGATTCGAAATTGACCGAAGGATGTAGTCTTTGTGAGACTCTGACATGATTAGGGGTCTTAGACACAGTAAGTACAATTCGAGATAGATTCACGAAATTTTGTAATGGCGTTGAACTCTTCGCCAGTTGATAATTTTTCTTTTGGTTCGATAGTGGAGGATTGCCGTTCATTATTAAAAGTGTTTCAAATTCTTCTGTTGCGTTTGTTAAACGAATAGCAAACAGTGTGTTCATTGCTTAGCTCGAGCTGTAAATTCTATGATTGGCCGTGTAATATGGTTAGATTATTGATCGAGCCCGGATCGACTCAATCCACGTGTAGGCTGGATAGCGGCTCCAAATGTAATCCTTCGTGTCACCTGTTAGTCAGAAAGTACACAAAAAACACCTAAAGTGATGAGCAAGGCTTGGCCTCGCTCGTACGCTCCGGCGTGAGAGTAAGCTCCCGTAGGGAAAAGGCTGCGAAACCCTAATTAGCTCTGTGAAGAACGTAAAGAGCATTGCTCACAGATGCATATGAATGCAGTAAGTGCGTGTGTGTGTGTTTTGGCAGCAGTTTTGTATATAGAAAGTGAATGTACCTTCTCAAGGTCCCTTAAGAGGGCCTTTTATAAGCGTTGGATGGACAATCATTGATGATAAGGTAACCGTTTAGCTTGAATTCCTCCTTCCTTCTTGCTAGGAGAGATGAGAGCGTAACCCCCATGGTGGAGTAACCGTAGGCGCGATTGTCTCCAGGGTTGACTAGTAGAAGACTTGGTCTTAAATACGGGGGACCCTCTGAATGTCATCTGGACAAGCTGGGTCTCTGCTGGCACCCTGAAGGGCAAGTAATGGTAGGCCGCCCCTCCAACATAGGATGTATGGATTAGGCGGGCATATAAGGTGACCGCCCTATGTGTGCTGCGTGGGCGGGCTTCTTAGGTGACCGCCCCACGTATACGGCACGGCGGGCTTCATGGAGATGGCAATCCCTTTGGCAAAAACGGCGACCACAAGGACGCCCGTTCGGCTAAGCCCTTGGATCATTAAAGGTGGGCCAATCCTTTGGATCTTATTCTATGGGCTGGAATTGGGTCTGGCTAATGGGCCAGGACTCATCAATTATATTCTTCGATTTCTTTGACATAATTGTTTTTGATATGATGGAATAAAAATTTCAAATTTTGTGTTAAAAAAAATCTATAAAAGTAAAATTTTCTAATATTTTACAAGAAGGCAAGAAGCCAATTAAATTGATATTAATATTTAATACTATAAAAAATTGAGGTTGCGTTCTCCTGGGTGATTTTCACCCAGGATTTTTGATTTTTGATTTTTCTCTCTCATTGGTCCTACACTTTTTCTCTCTATCTCTCTCTTACTTTTTACTTTAATCATTACAAAATCTCAAAAATCAAATCAATAAATCACTCATTCAAACGCAACCTGAGAATCCTAATTTCCCTCGATTTTATTGCTCTTTCGTTTAGAGGGGTCCCACCTCACCGTGCACGTGACACCGTCACGAGAAAGAGAGTTGCACCGCCTTGTGTGTGTGAGGTATCAGGTGCTCCCACTCGCCCCGTTTGCCCGTTTTGATGGATTTGGTCCATTTGGAGGCTGTAATGTTGGCACTTGCATGTAGGATGTAAATAAATCTTAAATGTATGAATTATAACTATATAATCTTTAATAAAATTATATTTAAGATTTTAAAAAAAATATGATAAAAATAATAAAGTAAATAATTATATATTTATAAAATTTTAACAAAAATTTTTAAAAAATATTTTAGAGGTATATAATATTATAAACATAATTTTAATTTTTTTAATAGTAAATGAATAGTATATACACATATAGAATATTTTATTTAATTAGTAATTGTAAACGGTCGGATTCAATTTAAACGGACGATAATTGTACAAATTCATATATATTCCATTTAATTATCGGTTAACTGGTTAAACGGGCAAATAGTTAATCGAAATTTTTTACTCAATTCATATCCGCTTTAAGCGGATGAAGCTCCTAACGAATCATATTAAAATTCGCTCCATTAACAGGCTTGCATGCTCTATTTCTGTTGCGTTGCATTGGAGTTCAGAACTTCATATGTTTAATGATATGTTATTTATTATTATATATTTTAAAATTTAAAATTTTAAAATTATTTATAAAATGATTGAAATAATAATTTTTAAAAAGTGAAAAAAATAGCGTTTCAAGCGAAATTCAATCGTTAGGTAATTTAAACTTTTTTATTGAATATTTTTTTAATCGTTCAATTTCATAGTGACGGAAATTAACTTAACTGTCTCGTGCAGAGTGAAAATCGAAAATAAATTTTTGATTTTCGCCGATGTCGATTCAAAAATTTTCGATATTGGAACGATTATTTTCATTCCGATTTTCTCGATACTTCTTGGTTGGAAATCGAAATTAGATTTAAAACTATCGGAATTTTCGATCCGAAAAAATTACAATTTATTTTCGAACATATTTCGATTTATTTTCAAAAAAATTTCAATTTGTTTTCAAAAAATTTCCAATTCATTTTGAAAAGTTTTCGATTTATTTCAGAAATTTTTCAACTCATTTCCAAAAAGAATCCAATTTATTTTCGACTTATTTCTAAATATTTTTAAATTAATTTATCCTAAATGGATCGAACTTAGCACTGTAGACAAGTAACTTAATTATATTAAGCAAAAAGCACAAATAATTCTCATAATTTTTATCCTTCCTTTCCATAACGTTAATATTTTTTTTCATAATTTTGGGATTGTAGTACTTTATGTTCTATCAATACTATTCACTTTAAAGTTTGTTGCGCTATTTGATTTTCATTTTTTTTGTATGTTCTTTCTATTTTTTTTCTTTAAAAATTTATTTTGAAATATGATCTTGATTTTAAAGTATTTAATTTGTTAAAGAATGTAAATGTGAAGCATTGTAAATGAGTAGTATTGACTACGTAGTAACATATCATAGTAAATAAGGACCACTTATTTAAAGAAAAAATATTTTAAAATTCGAGATTTATAACACAGATATAAAATGCACATAAGTTATATCATTATCATCTTCATAATTATCATGTGCATTTCATATTTATATTATATACATTAATTATAATCTTTATGTACATTTGAAAAAAAATTGAGCACTCCTAACACAGAGCGCTTAGGCGCTCGGTATAATTTCCACTCTCCCAATGGGTAATATTGGGAGTGGATGATGCAATCATTTTTTTAATTAAAAATAGAATTTTTATCTTATTGGATCATTCGCGTTTATATCAAATAGGAAAATAGAAATACATTTGCTAAAACGGCAGCCGTACAATTTGTTGAATGTTTAACGAATCCCACCGAAGAAGTTGAAAACTCTTGTAGAAAAGATCGACAATGAGCAATAACATTCTCGAACAAAGAAAAACCACCATTGTTAAAGTAAATAGCATGCGCTACAATCTACGAATATGTTTTAAGGCAAATATCATCCACAAAGTCAAATGTCTTTTAGCCAGTCAAAAGCTTCATGAAAGCTCTATCTCTGTGAATTGCGATCTTAGTCTCTATCTTCCCCACAATTTTTGTACTAAATGCACCAATAACATTTTCTAAATCGTACCTGAGGATACAGCCATAGCTTATAGCACAATCGGCCTCAAAACTCCGACATTTAAGTTACATTTCAGCACACCGGGATTTAATTTTTGCCATCGGATGTTGTTGGCAGGTTGGGGGTTCTAGGTATCTCTATTATTGTAGCGACGAAATTGAGGCCGGTGTGATGCTTAATGGTAAAAAATAAGAAAATAAAGGTGCGTTTGGTCGTAGAGTTTTTTAATATGTTTTGTTTTTGTTTTTGTTTTTGTTTTATGTTTATTTTGTGTTGGTTTTGGTTTTATAAGAGTTTTACAATTTTGCACTTTAAATTTGAAAAAATTATATGATAGTGATGGAGAGAGAAAGAGAGAGAGGATGATAGTTGTGATTTGATGTGATATTTGATAGGATATAAATGTGATATAGGGGTATGTAAAAATAATAGGTAGAGAGAGAAAACTTGTGTTCATATTTTTATTTTATTTTTCAAACAATATTTAAAAAATTGGACGGATGGACACACCCTAAATGTTGCAGGGAAACAAGGAAATATTTCATAAATCAGCTGGTTCAATAGTGAACATGTTGTTTGAAAACTATGTGCTATGCCTATGTATATATATCTCAATCTGGTCCAAATTTTATTTTAATCTCTTGTACGTGCAAGTATGGGTAAATTCCTTATGACTTATGAGATGTGCCTTTACTTGCAACAGCCCACACCTCCGCCTCCGGCTCTCGCACCATGCTGCATCCAGGATCCTCCAATCCGATATTTTTAATTACAAATATATAATATTTTTTTTTGTATAGTTTCGTTCCTAAATAATTTTCTTATGACTTTTAAAATCAATTTTATTAAATTTTAACTCATTTTCTTAGAATATACTCCATTCGTTTTACAATAATGAATCTTTTAGGATGAATACAAAAATCAAGATTAGCTTAATTATCTTTTATTATTCCACTTTTATTCTTCAATTTATATTCTACATTTAAAAATTTTCTTCAAATTCTTCCTTCATTATTTGTTTGAGAGTAAAGAATAATTTTGAAAAAAAGAGCATAAAATTGTAAAAAGATGACTATTTTGAAATAATTTATAACTTTTAAAAGATACACTATTGTAGAAGGAATGGAGTATTATTAGTTGCTGAGGTACAAAAAAATATTATTGATCGTTTATTTAATAACAATTAAGATCTTAGAGTCTGAACCATAATTAAATATATTAAACAAGTATTTTAATATTAAATTATGTTAGCTTTCAAAATTAAATACTCCTTTCATTTCGTTTTAATTGTCCTGAAAGTGATATAAAACTTTCACAATATATGAATAATTAAATCAAAACGGAGGGAGTAAAATAATTCTCATAAAGAGATAAAGGGAATACAAAAAAAAAAAAAGGCAACTTCAATTTTATATGAATTTAATCTTTTTAATTTGAAAGGGAGAAGAATTTTTCTGAATTTATATACTTTTCTTCCTAAAATAAAGACAAGGGAGAGGGATTCGGTCTATTGGGGAGAGCCGAGCGTCACCCTCAATCAACTGGACCTGGCTTCCCATCAAACCCACCCACCCGTTAAAGTAAGTCAAACGGCCGTTAGTAAACGTCGTTCCGTTAGGCGTTAACACCCTAACAAGACGGGGATGCGGCAACATAGAGAGGGAGTGAGAGAGATGGGAAGGAAAGTGGAGGGGGTCCCCACCGCACGCGAGCCGGCAGGCATATGAACTGCAAGGGATGGGGCGCCCGCCCGTGAGCTGCCTGCCTTCCTTCTAATCTTTCACCCTTCAACTAGTACTACAGGTTGGTATATCTAAGCACACAACGTGTTAGGTGCGCTCAAACTCAAATGCACATAATTATAATAAATTATGTATATAATATGATATAAAATGTATATAAGTTATACTATTATTATGTACATAATTATTATTTACATTTTATATTACATTATATATTTATTTGCATTTAGACGCACCATATAATTTGTCGGAGTCTACACCCGCCCGCGGGTCACGTGCGCGCTTGTAGCCCCACCTCGATCAACAAAACTTTATAGTTCTAAAATAAATTTCGGCAAGTAATTCCAAAATTAATTTGGCAGTAATCTATGCGAAAATTTTAGTGTGTACAAGCATCCATTGGCACATTTTATAATATTTTATACACATTATATTTTTCCATAGTATCTTTGATTATGCTCTAAATCAGTATATTTTATAAGAATAGTATTTTCTTTATTTTATTTTAAATATTTATCATAGTGATATATCATGAGAGAAGAAAATTTCTTTAATCCAAAATTTGGATGCATTGAAGAGAATTTTCATAGTTTAAGGTGAATTTGACAACAATTGAAAACATCTTTGCTAAATTTTTACTTGAAGTATGAAAAATAAATTTTAAATGATAAATTGGCTCAAAAAATATATATGCATCTCTTCTACATGAATTCAAAAAAGCATAAGCAATTAGATTTCAAAAATTGTTTCTAATTACATTCTACTACTGTAGATATTGATGGTAGTAATTTAAAATGCGCGGAGTATACGTTAATTTAAAATTATTAAGTAAATAGAAAAAATAATTATTTAAAAAAGTAAAATAAAATAATGAATAATCTATATTATAAGTTAAGATGTGAGGCCCAGGCCAAATAAATAGTATTCCCTCCATCCCGTAATAGAGGACCTTTTAGGATTGATTGCAAAAACCAAGATTTGCTTTAATATCTCATAATCTTCCATTTTTACCCTTTAATTAATTTCACACATATTTGATGTCTCATCGAATTCTTCCCTATTAAAGGAGAAAAAAGAATGATAGGGGAGATGTACAGCAGAATTGAATGTATATTGGTGTGTAAAACCAATAAATATGTGCTGATACTCACATAATAAATGTCTTGATACTCCCGTATAATCAATTGAGATGTAAGGGTAATTTTGAAAAAATATAAGACAAATGCCTAAAAGGACAATTATTCTGGGACAATTTTTATTTTCTAAAAGGTTTTCTATTGCGGGACGGAAGGAGTACTATTCATGCACAAACTTTGAGGGAGGGGTTGGAAGTAGTGTTTATGAGTGAGGGAGTGTGTATTGAAAGGAGAAAAATGAGTGATGGGGATTTTTATGTGGGTGGGGTTGGAATTGAGATTGGAATAAAAAGGGGGACGGAGTATAATGTAAAGTGGGTTCCGGTTACGTCACAATGTAAAAAAGACGTAGGCACAAGAATCAGCAGTCTTCCTCTGCGCCCAACATAATCACATGTCCATCAGGGAGTTAGGAAGGAAGGACCAACACAAACTAACATTGAACTGCGCTCAACTCCAATTCCCAGAACTCCACCCCAATTCTTTCGCTTCGCCTTCTGATGATTTTCCTTTTTTTTTTAAACTACTCCTTCAAACCTACATCAATGCATTTTTTTTAATTAATTACCACATTAATTAATTAATTAATTTATAGTAATTGTCAGAATAAGCATCGGCATAAGTCGTACTCAAGTTTGTATGGAACAAAAAGTAAGTTTAATTTAAAAGCTTGTATATGTCAATAATAGAGAGTACATAAAATTTCATGCTGTATACGAGAAAACGTGAACATTTTTGACATGCTTAATTAATAATATAATACTAGGTCTCCTAAAATAAAAATAAATTTTAATTCGTAAGTGATTGTTTTATTTTCTCCCTTAATACCAATAATCTTTTTCCTCCCTTTTTAACTTTTTCACATCCATAATTAGAAAATATTATATGCTATTATTGAAAATTAATTTTTTGATCCAAATCTAAGTAAAAAAGAAAATATAATCCTTCAAATATGAAGTAAAAATATTATGATATTTATGTAAGATTAAAAAAAATTCGTTCAATAAAAATGAATTTGGGAGGATTTAAAAAGGGGATTGTATAGCCGTATAGAATAGGAGGGGCGGGGGCGACAAGGACAAGCACATGAGTTGGCCACGTGATTAGGGGGGTTGAAGGAGGGTAGTAGTGGGGTGTGGGGGTAGGCAGTCATTTCACTGTATCACGTGATCCCCCACCATTCACGGAATATTCGACACGTCGCTGCCTTGTTTGTTTCACTTTTTTATTCCCCCAATTAAACTAATTTAAAAAAACAAACTAAGCTCCGTATTAGTATATTCACAAGTTACTCCAAAACCTTGGATCAATTACAAAATTAAAAGGATTGTTAACCGATCCCTATGTTGATACCATGAGAATAGAATGTCCATGTTACACGGAACTTTAGTTTCTTAAAATTATCCTTAAGTTTTTTTTAGAGAGTAACTATTTATAAAGGGTTTAATTAATATTCCCACTAATTATAGTAGGTTAACAATTTCTTGATTTTTATTTTTTAAAAATGTTCTCACTTTTTAATTTTTAATATTTATTTAGAGGGGTAAAAATGTTAAAATCGTTTATAAAAAAATGTGCTTGTTAATTAATTATCATTTCAATCATTGTCCTCATCAATGTTTCAATCATTATATATATTTTTTACATTTATTAAATACAAACACATTTTTTATACACAGTTTTAATATTAATACCCCTCAAAGTAAATATTAAAAATTAAAAAGAGAGGGCATTTTGGGAAAAAAAAAATGGAGACATTGTTAACTTTCTACAACTAATGGGGATATTAGCTAATCCCATTTGTAAAACACACAAATACTTAGTTCAATATACAAAATTTTGTGACAAAAATAATCTTTATTAAAAAGTTTTTTATACTCCTTATTTAACTTTAATCAATTTAATTAAATTTTTATCAAATATATATAAAAAGGTTATTATTACAATTTTTTGCATTTCATAGCACAAAATTGAGTATGAAACACGTTTCTAGAGCAGGAATAAGTAGTCAACCATTTTTCCCAAATTCAAAGTCCTTAGAGGAACAACCATGTTATTAATTGCTTCCCACATTCAAATTTTTTAATGACAGAAAGCTCGATACTGGGAATACAACCATCACCCCTTACCATTTAAAATGACAGTAACTATTCAAACTATGAATTTGACTATGGTGTGCAAAACTCCAACATCTGAAGACAACCACCAGCAGCATTAGCGCCCAGATTTGCAAGAACAGAAATAAAAAAATTGCAGAAGGTTGCCGACACAATCATGGGACCAACCCCAATCCTGATTTCAAACTCTTTCGAAATTGCTGTCGACGGCAACTGCCCTATCAAAGCAACAATGGCAGTTTCCTCCCTTTTTCAGATCTCCCAAATTTTCTTTCTCCCCTCAAACGCTAGGTCAACCAGATCCAATACCTCATTCATCAGAGCCGCCTCCCCTGACCAACCCATCTCTGTCGATACAATCACCCTATTTCCTTTCTTGTATAGGCTCTCACTTGATTGTGTTGTATGAGCAAATATCAGATTCTTTCTTGTTTTTTTTTTTTGAAGCAAAGCAAGGACATCGTCAATTTGACGGATTCAAGGGTTTATGAAAGAAAAGATTAAAGAGAGAATAAAATAAAATATTTTAAGTTATGTATTAATTTATGTAGTAGAAATAATAATGTTATTTTAGAGGAAGGATCAAATGAGCAAATGAGTGTGTTAAAATTAGTAAAATATTTAAAATATATATTATATATAATTATGTAATATATTTAATATTATTATGCTTTTTAAATAATCGTTCCCTTTTTTTATCATATCTTAATTTTCTTACTAACTACTCCCTCCGTCCCGCAATAGAGGACCTTTTAGTTTTGTGCACACTTATTAAGGAGTTTTATGTCTCTTCATTGATGGTAAAAGAAGTAAATGTAATTAATGATCATGGGTAGTTGAAAAATTAGGAGGGTAAATAAGGAAAATATGAGTAAAAGAAGTCTAGAAATTCTAAAAGGACAACTATTATGGGACAAATTTTAATTTCTAAAAGGTAATCTATTACGGGACGGAGGGAGTACAACCTAAAATAAAATAATGAATTTTTTAATTATTATTTGAGAGGACGAAGGCGAAATTAACAAGCCACCTTGTTTGTATTTATTACCAGTTGCACCTTCCGAGACATGTAGCTTGTCGTGGCCTTGTCCAACTGAAACTTGTCCATTTGTACTTCTCACTCTCTGATAGAAATGGAACCTTGTTCTCAAAAAAAAAAAAAAAAAAGTTGAGACTGCAATCCTGACAGTCATTCACCGATCCTGCCCTGAGCCAACGTGAAGGAGGTAAATCGCAGGATATGCATCACAGGAGCCAGGGTGAAGAGCTAACGAATAGGCCCAGGGCTCTCAACCCTTAGGTCACTCCCGCTTGTAACAGAGTCAATTCCACCTTGCGGGGAATCGAACCCTGCACACTACCGCGCTGAACCCTATCCGCCCTTCACTTTGCCACTGTGATATATGCCCTGGGGGCGGGAACCTTGTTCTAAATATGTGGTAAAATGCACATCTATTCGGTATTCCTACACTCTTATTTTAAGTGTTTATAATAATAATATGTTATAAAAGAAAATTATTACTTTTAAAATGAAAATAGAATTCAGCACTCCCATTATTCTAAATAAATATTTTATTTATTTAATTATTTTAAAAATGATAATTTTTTTACAACATATTAAAAATATAGATAATTAAATTAAAATGAAAATAATATTATTTAAATTAAAAACTTTATCAATAAACAAAATGAGGCCGATTATTTTAAGGATGCAAGGGGGCCTGACGGCGTACGATTAATCAATTAGACCCAAAAGCCTAAAATTAATACTAGTAACAACATATCCTCGGTTGCAGTAGCGGAGCCAGGATTGATACGAGGGGGCTAAATATTGCGGGAGTTTGGGGGCAGCATCTCCGAAAAAAAAAATTGGATTGGACTATCAAACGGACGAATTCGAGCCATAAAATTTTTGAATAAATGCATTTTCAGAATAACAAAATTATTAATAATAAAAGAAAAAAGAAGTCAAATTTTAGTAGCACATTTAAATATCACTAAATTTTATGTATACTTGCATTAGAAATTTTAACGAATAGCTCTTTTTCGATGTATATTAATAAAAAATCGTTCAAATATTGCGCTAATGAAGGGGGCTACAACAGAAAAATCTAATATCTCTAAGATTAAAATTTGAAAGAACTTGAAAGTGAGAGGGGGCTTCAGCCCCCTCCAGCCCCTCCCTCCCTCCGCCTCTGCTCGGTTGGTATACCGAGCGCTTAAGCGATTGGTGCTAGCAACGCCTATTTTTTTTCTAAATATACGTAAAGAATAAAAATTATGTATATAACACAGATATAAAATGTAAATAAGTTATATCATTATTATCTTCATAATTATCATGTGCATTTCATATTTATATTATATACATTAATTATAATCTTTATTTACATTTGAAAAAAAAAATTGAACACTTCTTCGAGCGCTTATGTGCTCCATATAATTTTCAACATGTCCTCCCCCGTCCGGTCCGGTATCTTAAATTATTGTTCGGCTTTCTGCTTAAACAATTAATTAATTTATTAATGTTGCCAACAACTACTAGCAGCTTCTAAAAGTCGTCGAATTCGGGAGCCATGTTACACAAATAATTCTTCTTATTACTTTAAAGTTAATTGCTTTTGTTGATCGATCATATGCCCCCATTATTATTCTTATATATTACTATGACAAATATTACTTATAATTTTTAATCTAAAAGGACAATTGCATGCCTAGCTCCGCTCCCCCTCACAAGAGATTTTGGAGAAATGCAATTAAAATTATAATTAAGAAAGCAATAAGGACCGACCTGTATTCATGAACCAAATGAAGAAATGTGCTGTCTTTTACGTATCCGAATCTTTACCTTTTATAATTTATTGTTAATTTGTGCTTAATTAGTTTCGATATTTTTGAGACATTTCTTTTTTTCTTTAACGTTCTCACTTAGCATGTTCTCATAAAGTAAGTAAATAAATAAATAAATGTTCTGTGATTTTAAAAAATTGACATATTTAATTCTTAAATAATTATTTATTTGAATTTTGAAAGTTGAAATTTTATAACTTGATAACATCAAGTAAATTTTCGTACAAAATTAAATAGAAGTTAATAAAATTAATGAAGAAAAAAGTTAAATAAGAATACTTATTAAGAAACGGAGAAAATAATACGATTTTATAATATGTATGTAATAGTTTATCATGGTTGCTTTGCTTCTAAACAATCATTGTGGGCCAGATTCTAGACAAAGTATATCTGTATTGTGATTACTAAAACCCAAAATAAAAGAAGAAATGATTGAAAGTGAGCTAAAGAGTTTTGTTCTATCGGGATAGTCCTTACTAGAGCGGTAAACAAGCCAAGTCAACTCGTAGATTCGACCCGGTTCGAATCGTCTGAGCTTGTTTTGACTCGATTCACACTGCTTTCATGAGGCAAGGCAAACTCAATTTTCAGGCTCGTCATATTTTGTGAGTTCGACTCGCAAGGCTCGCAAGCGGGTTCGTTAAGGTCTCGCTAATGGCTTGACTCGTTAAGGATCGACTCGATTCACTACTACTATATTTAAATGAATAAATTAATAAGTAAATTAATTTATTTTTGCATATTTTAAATAAAATATGAAAAGATCGACTCGAATTCGTAAGTAAATAAAATTTGGAATTTCATTTCAAAATTAATTATTAGTGAGAGGAGTAGCTCATGATATTTATTACGCGAACTCTTTTTGATATGTTCGAGTGGCAGTGAGTAAGGACATCGTGGACTGTTGGGCTCGCACGTATGAGGTTTCATCTCAAAATTAATTGACAATGAGAGAAGTAGTTTAGAATTTTTATGAAGTATTGGTGAGATTTATTTGTTCTCAATGTCGAATAATGTCCCAATAAAATTAATTTGATTTTAAATTATATAGGTTCATCCATGCTCATTAGGGCCTTCTGTGAAATATATTTTTTGAACAATGAGGTGGGATCTCATGGCAAATAGGTCATTTAAATTTTTCGTAAAAATAAAATAAAATAATAAAATCATTCTAAAAATCGATTATTTAAACACACCCCGCATTCGATTGTATTATCCTATCCTTTTGTAAGTTCAACAGATTTGCGGAAATTTTATAATATACACACCAAATTAAAGATTACGAGTGGAAAGAGTCTGAATTCATTAATTTGAAAGGTGTATTTTTTGTATGATTTTCAGATTTTTAAGTTTTTTTAATAATTAAAATAAGTGAATAAATAAATAATACAAGTAATCAGTGCAAAAAATAAATAAAAAATTATAAAGTCAAATTAGAAACCACACAAATAATCGTCTCCTACTAGTTTTGGTACCGATGAACGATCTTTGATTAGTTAAACAAAGGTAAGCAAGGAGGATATTTTCTGTCGCTCTTTTTTGCACGTGAATGGGTGGGACCCATGGTCGAGCGTGCATGAATCAATACCGACCCCCCCTCCCCTTGTTTGAGCTCGTTCGAGTTGGTCCTTCGCGTTTTAGCCGTTCTTTTCGGTAATTTGGGTGCGTGTTGGAGAGAGAAAGATTTTGGGAGAGGGGGGTGTCTAGTAAGGGAAAAATAGAAAATGAGACAAGTAGCAAGTCTCAATCTAAAGAGCGGAAATTATATGGAGCACCTAGGTACTTTTAGCAAGAAGCATCTGGAATACAATATTTATTTTAATATGTTGTTTGTCCATTTTTTATAACAAAATATTTATTTTATTGTTATTACTGTTATTATTAATTTTCACTAATAACGATAAAAATAAACATTTAATTTTAAAAAATGAACAAACAACATCATAAAATGAATATTTTATCTCAGGTGCTTCTAATAAGGAGCACCTAAGTGCTCCATATACCATCTAAAAAGTGAAAATGATATGAAGCACCTAGTTACTCCTCAAATTTGCAGGTGCTTTGCTTTCACCTTTCTCTCCTACTCCAAATTCTCATTTTGGCTCTAACCTCATCTGCCAACAAAATTGGACCCTTCTTCCCCCGGCTCGTAATAATATAAATTCACTGAAATATTATCCATTTCGACTTAAATGTTTACTGTTTTATTTAATAGAATTATTTTAAAAATTAAGTTATATATGTACGTTTTTTTTCCCCTAAAATTTTAGCTCATATTCAAAGGACATATCAAAATATAATAATCTTATCACAAATTATAGAAAATAATTATTATTTAATAAAAAATTAAAAATACAACTTTCGGAACACAGACTCTTTATTCTAAAAGGAAGTTTTTCCACGACATAAACCTTAGGGTAAATTGCAAAAATAGTCCCTGAACTCAAAAGATATTTGGAAAAAAGTCCTTAAACTGAAAATTACTCAATTTTGGTCTTTATGCTGAAAAAATCAAGCACAATCGGTCTTTAACTCTAATTTCGGTTCAATTAAATTTGAAAAATAAATAAGCATGCATGATACTTGTTAATGGCGGAAATAAAAACGTCCAATTCAATCATTTTCTCCGCCAAATTAACTTATTTTCTTCATTCTCAAAAAGAAGAATAAGTAAAAAAATAGAAAAAAAAATGAGTGAATTCTGATATTTTTTACCCCGTCACTAGCAAGTACCATACATGTTTATTTCTATTTCAATTTTAATTGTATCGAAATTAGATTTTAGGATCAATTACGATTAATTTTTTCAGTACAAGAACCAAAATTAAATAATTTTAAATTTAATGACTTTTCCTCGAATATTGTTTAAGTTCAAAAATTATTTCTGCAATTTACTCTAAACCTTAAATTAAGTGAAGGATTGGTTACAAATTTATATATATTTATATTTTTTTTTCTCTTTTTGCTTCCAAAAAAGTTCTCTCAATCTCGCTCCTATTTGTACGTGAATTAATATAAAAAGTCTAATAATTGAATGCATCATCATAAAAATGACAGTAACCAATCTCTCTCCCTCAGAGAATGGTCCGTCCAAATCCAATGGCTAACGTTTCAATTTGTGGCCCTGAATTTTCAAATTTGCGCTTTACACAAAAATGATGCTAAGAAGTAAGAACTGTGGAGACTACGGTCAGTCAAAAGACGAGTGAGGCAATGCGTGGCATATAATACTACTATTTATTTACACAATAAAATAAATCTTATTTTAAATATATAGTATTATTTTTCGTCCGAAAATAATTAAAAATTTTATATGTTCAAATATATTTTGGGAATAACATATTTATATATATTATACAACACATATGGGAATAATTACGTTTAGTTATCATAAAAAGTTCTAACTTTTCAAATAAATGAGGAGGGTTGGGGGGGGGGGGGGAAACAAAAAATTAAAA
>JAOWAN010000043.1:5736376-5755544 GCA_028566635.1 Lobelia cardinalis
CCCCCAAGCATAATAGTAATAGGTGGTGACGTGGTGTCATTAGCTGATCCCTAAAAATTATCCTCTCTGGACTACAGTTTAAGATCAACAAACATGAAAGTTAGATATAGATGATCCCGGACTATACTGGAAAAAGATTTGATTGAATGTATCACCAATATAAATAAGAAGAAATTGTGCAAAAGGGGGGTGGGGAGAATTATGGGATAATAAAGCTACCTAGCCACAGAAATTAATTGATGGTGTGGTGGATGGCTTTGTTCAAGCTATAGTCGAATGTGGTCACCCATTATGCTTACTACTGGGGCTCTATATATATGTGGAGAGGAATATGGTCCTCCCCTCCCTAGCTCCCAAGAGCAAGAGCACACATATTTCTCTCTCTCTCTCTCTCTCTCTCTCTCTCTCTCTCTCTCTCTCTCAGTGAGGGATAAAACAGACAGGGGTCATGTAGTGATGTTGAGAGTAGCTCTTTCAAATAAAGGGATGCTTCTTGTAGACGGGACACCATTTATATTACTTTCCTTTTCAAAATAACCATATATTAATCTTTTTAAAATGCTTCAAAATAAATATTACAAATAGTCCTCTTCTAAACATCTAGGCGTGAAGTCTAACCAAATTCAGTGTAGTAACATCTTGTTTTGTACACCTTGAATTCGTTTAAGGTGTACCTTGAATTCGTTTAAAAGAGATTTCGAGTTCAAATCTCACTGTATTCAAGAGACTTTCATTGGAAGACTCAACTATGAAAGCTAACAACACAAAAAACAGGAGGATTATCACTGTTTCTAGCCATCATAAATACTCAAAAGGAATAAAGGAAAATCTATTTTAAGATTGTTATAAAGTATATATGAATCAAACAATTATAAAACAAACAGTACTGATTCAAGGCTCGTTATCTTTAAAACAGATTGGTCCCATCTACGAATATGCTAGGAGCAGGAGCGGATCCAGGAAAATTTTATTGGGGGCGAAAAAATACGGAGTTCGAGGGCAGCGCCCCCAAAAAAAAATTTGGATCGGGTTATAAAACAGACAAATCGAATCTACAAAAAACTTAAACAAATACATTTTGACAAATGCTAAAAATACCATATTTATGATACAATAAAATAAACTACTATAAATTAATTATAAAACTCAGAAATCACAAATAAATTAATCACAATAAACAAAATAACCCATGAATCACAGATCAAAGGATAAAGTATTTGACAAATAAAGCTTGGTTTCAGAAAAAAAAAATATTTGCAACTTAACAAAGAAAACAAAGGCCAAGGGAATCATTAAAGAAATCATTTTTCCAAGGAGATCTATATGAAATACAAGTTGAAACCACAGACAGTCAGACACCAAGCAAGATCAACAAACAAAAACTCAGTGGCAGCCATGAAATGGAAGGGGCGAATCCGGCTAAACCATACCACCCTATGAAGGATTTTCCGACGTGGAAGGGGCGGCCGCCCCCCTGCATCCGCCCCTGATTTGCACAGTACGATTTTAGTTTAGAAAGGATGAAGGAATTATACATGGTAACTAAAGGCATTTTTTAACATGGTCCATGATGTTTGAATTTTCTCTTTCTCACTTTTTACTTTAATTATTACCATAAAATTAATTTAAAAAATCATGAACCCGCATTCAAATTTCACTTTTCAAACAGACCCTCAATATTCTTAAAAAAATCTATAGTATATGCACAAGATGGATTTGCACTGTTAAACATATCACATCATCAATAATTGCCTAGGAAGAAGAGAGGGAAGGAGAGAGGGAGGAAGAGAGAGATGAGGGTGCAAAAATAGCAGTGGATCCGCAAGTGCCTAGTAATATATATCGAGCAAAAGATGTGAAATTCACGGTAGCCATCCTCCCCCCCTAAGTTGGTGCCCTTCCATGTACATTTGACCCTCGACGGCAATTTAATCGCCAAGGATGTAATTCCAAACAATCACCATTAACTCTACAAAGAATTTTAATAAATTGTATTAATAAAAAAAAAATGCAGAATTGTGTTGAGTTAGTAGTAGTAGTTGCTTGGTTGCAAATGTGTTGTTTGTATTCAGAAAGATTAAACTAATCATTTGTAAGAAGTCGTTTAAATAAATGTACAAGTCAACTCTCGGAATGGTGTAAAGAGTTGAAATTTGAAATAAAGAAAATTTTAAATTTCAAAACTCTGGATACAAACGAAGACCCAAAATAATTTAAAAATTGGGTCACTGTTAGTGGGCCCATACGGGGAGCCACAGAAAAAGCCCATATTGAGCAGTATCAATTGTGCCTGAAAGGTCCCCCCACCCCCCACCCCTCCCCTCGCGCGCCCACCAAAAGACACCCACACACACAATTCCAATGACAGTTCTTTTTGAGATATTATTAGTATAATAAAAACATACATAAATTTTTTTTAAAAAAAAAGGAAAAATGTTTTAACACTCACGATCCCAACCTTTTGCGTCGGACTACTTTTTGTTACTCACGTCCACTTCTATATAGGAGTATATATATATTGGATAAGATAATATTTTGGACTTTTTGCTAATTTATTAAAAAGTTTCTTTTGAAATATATATATGGTCTTATTTCGTTACAAATCACTTTTTTATATTACTACATTTTTGTTGTATGTTAATTAAATGTCAGTATTTTGTAAAATAAAGATCCAACACAATAATTTTTTTAAGAAAATCAACTAAGATACAACAAACTAAATAAGATGCAAAGATACAACAAAAACGCAATAACATATAACGGGGTCTTATTAAGATACAATAAGAAGATACAACAAAAAAGTACTAACATACAACCGTTCGCACGTTTATACAATATTAATGGTTTATATTTGATCATTTTCCTATATATATTTCACATTTATCTTTCAATTATACAATTATGTAATCTTTTCTGCATCCTGCGATTTTTACGCAAATGAAGTAAAAGTTGAGAGAGAACAAGGGAAAAAAAAATCAGGAAAATGAAGGAATTCGAGATCCATTCAGTTATGTAATTCAGTAATTGTTCCGCGTTTCTACAATTTGTTGATATAAATGTTGAAATTTGACACACAGCAAAGTAAATAACATCAACAACAACAAAGCATTAATCCTAATTACTTGAAATTGATCCCATAAATAAGAGTGTAACGGTTCGATTTAGCTCGAGATTTGAAGATTTCCAAACCTAAATCGAACCGCAAGATTTGAAACCCAAATAAAACAGAACCGATAAACAGCGATTCGATTCGATTCGGTTTAGGGCTCGGATGGTTTCAAGTTACAACCACCATTTGCAATATAGTTTGTTAAAATGCATAACGGTCATGAAGAAATGTATGTGTAATAACTAACTATTCACGAAAATATCAAATTGACTGACTAGAGGACCATTTTAACTGAAGAGATAACCTTTAATTCATATCATGCGTATAATAGTGTAATTGATTAGTCATTATTTGCACCTCTTAAGAAGTAATACTGCTATAAAGCCTACAAGTCCAAAGTTTGAAACCCAATTCTAAGTATCTGATATAATGTCACACAAATGTAAACATATCTTATTTTGAATCCTTTTAATCACTTCATACATTTCTTCATAACAATTTCACAACATACATTTCTTCATGAAGCCACTTTATTCCTAAACAAATTGGGTAGTATAAGCATTTTTTTCTATTTAGGGAACCAAGGGATGGCTCAGTGGTAGAGCCGAGCTCTACAGTATGTAAGGTCTCAGGTTCGATCCCTTCCCATGCCCCCTTGGGGCCCAAAAAAAAAAGTCTTTAAAAAAAAAGTATTTTTCTATTTATCTACTAAATTAAAAGGGGTATATATAAATATATAGATAATATAAGGGGAATACATGAAAATATACATATACATTAAATATTGGTTCGGTTCGGTTGGGGTGCCAAAACCGCAAACCGAACCGAACCGTGCAGCTTAAAATTTTTTCGAACCGTCGTTGGCCGAAACCAAACCAAACTCATCGGTTTGGTTCGGTCTAGTCCGGTTAACAGTTTGGGCGATTTGGACTTGCATCCCTACCACTAAATGATATTGTCGCCACCACGCGATCCGATCCAAAATTTACTGAAGGAATTCAAAAATGAAAAGCTCAAGGGACTTTGAGGTGAAATTAATACAAGGGAAAGCATTGTTACTGCACTTTGGAGATTAAAATGCTAAATCTAGAAAAAGAAACACCAGAACTAACCCAAAATTTCGATGTGACACTATACATTTGATCAGTTTCTAAGTTTGAGAGATTACTGAAGCTGCTTGCTTCAAAGATTATCATAATCAAGTAGCAAACACAAATACTTTCAGCATTATTCCAGCTTAAGAGACAGGTAGGTAGTAGGCGACGGCAAAGTTACCTCTGGAATGCATATAGATGTGAAACAGGCATAAGCACTGGAAGTGGACTATAATGTAGCTCAAGTTGAAGCCCACCGCCACCGCACAGCTACGTACCTAGAAGGCATGTATAAGTGAAACAGGCACAAGAACATTGTAAATAGCTCTGAACTTTTTTAGCTCATGTTGTAGCCCGAGGTGAAGCACCTAAAATGCATTAATTTATAAATGAAACAGGCACAAGGAGATTGTACTTGGAACATATCTATGCAATAATGCAGTTCTGCTTCTCATAAAGGGTTGAGGTGATATTTCTTAGAACGTATTATAAAATGCTGATACGTCGTCTGTCTTCCTTCCACTAACGGTCCGGACTCCACCTTTGAAATTCTTGTCACTACGATGGATAAACCATGAAAAAAAACTTATAAGAGATCAAGGTTGTGAAACTTCAGAACTTCATTGGTCGCATGCGAATAACCTGGATTTGAGCAAGAATGCATTCAAGGAATTCCAATTTTAAGTTCCATTGGATCTCTGGTAAGTCTTTGGTATCTTAAATTGTCTAAAGCAGGTTGCCGGACTTGTTCCTCGTCAACTTGGTCTCAGATATATGCACACCAAGTCTCACCACTTGTTCCTTCTTATATATACAACCATGGTTTCAAGTTGTAGGTTGAAAACCTTCAATGGATTTTCTATTGTTCTTCATTTTGTAAAATAACCCAACATAACTCTAAGTGAGCTTTAAAATGGCAACCAATCTGTTGTAAATAAACAAGCTCCGTGGTAGAGTTATTCATTTGAACACTTTGATACCAAGGTGGATCTTCACTCTTAGAAGTCTCATTCTCTTGATCTAACCGTGTAATGCTGATGATACACCTCACTTAGTTGGATCTTCACTATGCACAATTATTTCTTTATCTAGGATTCGTGATGGATGCAATGGAAGTCCCAACTTGTTCGGCCTTGAGCAATCTTAAAAAGTCAGTGACCTTTCTTTAAGGAATTTAGTTCCATACCAGACTGGTTGAGCTTTCTAAAATCTCAAGCCTACCAAACCATCTGACAAAACATTGCGGTGTGCAGACTACAAATATTTATTCCAACGAGATGTCAAGGCATGTTTCATGCCTGTAAACCTCAGAAAAATAGATTTAGATTTTGAGAAAGGAACATGTTTGTCAATAAACATCTTTTGCCGAAAGAAAGATAAGTCAATACCATATTAGTAGGCTATATGATTAATCCATCGTTCCGTGTGATCTTAGAAAATGATGTACCAAAAGTTCAAGTTAGTGAACATAGAACTGTATGAGGGCATTCATGTTGGATGGCTACTAGCAGAGTTAAAGGCCAGGACTCCATCAGGTTGGACAATGCAAGCAATGAGACAGCAAGAATCACCCAATAAATTGTCGGAGCAGACAGAATAGCAAGCAAGTTAATTAGATCCAAGTAAAAAGCACTAAGTTCAACCAAACTTGGGAATATTTTGTAGCTTTCCCCAAATAACTACAGATGGCTATCATAAATTATAATGCATATTCTTCAAAATCATTGTCAACAAAGCAAGTAGTGTGCAAATGAGCAATTGAAGAGCACATGAGTGGCCTTTTATCCCATTGCCATATAAGTTAAAAGAATTGATCAAGGCATTTAAGTGTCTACCCAAAGAAATCAACTTAAAGAGCACCAGTATCAATACATGTGAACATAACGCAGGTGATACTGTTCTCTTACAAGATAAATTAGACAGAAAAACTTTGAGGCAAACAGGTGATACAAGATAAATTAGACAAACAAAACTTTGAGACCTTACCAATCCCCTCTGCCACGGAGCACCAACTTCTATGGGCTTTTGGATCTCTAGGACGGCAAAGGACAGCACAGATGATCACTTAATTGAGCCACTAAGAGAGACCTCCTAAGATAAATCTGAAAATCAGTCCATATGCATCAGCCTCGGAAAATTGTTTGTTATTATGGTGGTACCCACAATTACAATCTGGAAATAAACTCACAGCCCTTATGATTCAAAGTAGTATTGGTATCCATTTACCACCACTTGAGCATTCAATTACTAGGCCCTCATGTCATACCAAGATTCAAAGACTTGAGGAACCAAGAAGCTAGATTAGACAACGACTCATGCCTTATAATCAACTGATCTCAATAAGCACTTTCAAGTTCTTTGGTCAAAAGACTCGAAAGAGATGGAAATCAAACCGTTTTAACATTGCAGAAGTTCAAATACGAAATTTCACCAACAAGCAACTACAATCCATGGTACCATTCTATTTAACCATATGCATGTAAAGCTGTGTAGAAATTGAAACATGCAATTCTTGGTACACTTTTTCTAAGGCAACATACGGAAAGGTTCAAGACAAGCAACGATAACCACCAATAACATCAACTTCATATTTGAATTAGCACGTTGTCTTCACAGTGGATCATGTTCATGCTGTCATGAAAAGGATGGCCTGATTCAAAATATTAACTCTCAACTATGTAGAATAGTCTGTGAAGAAAACATTTTCATTGATGCAAGTGAGGGCATGAGCATTAAGCTGGAAAGTCCACTATGATTTCAGCAAATTGAAGTATAAGTGATGAAAGTGTGAAATGCAACAATGTACCATAGTACTTGATTTGGCATACATCTTGACTCACTAATTGCTGCACCAAGAACTGAATATGAACATCATGATTTGTGGACGTTCCGTAGGAGAAGAGGATAAATTTAGTTTGCCCTCGGAGGAAATTGCCAAATGGAGTGATTCTTACGCAAGGCACGAAGGAGTGACTAAATGGAGAAATATAATTCACCTAGCTGACCCAGGTAATTGGGACAAAGGGTGGATTGAGTTAGACATAAATTCCCTCCCTGTCTCTCTCCACAACCTGAATTAACCTTCATTCTGGCTTCCATGCAATTTGTAATCCTTAAACAAAAATGCACAGACATCACATGAACAACAAAATTTCATTTGTAAGAAAGAGTACAACAAAGAACTTGAACTACAATGGTATGCGATTCAGATGTCATACTGAAGAGAAAGAAAATGCTACTTCATTTAATGAAGAAACTGAATACCATCAAAGCATGTATTACGCGTTCACAAAATTACATGAATGCATACATAATAGCATTCCAGAGCAAAGGCACTCCCCTATCACGATATCCTAGAAATGAGATAGAAACAATTTCCTCAGTAAAACAGTGAGTTAGTACTGCAAAAACAGTATATGCAAGCAGGGACATAACCTCCAAAAACATCTCCGTCCAAATTTGGATACCTCGATAAGATCAACAACAGCTCAAACAACAAAAGAAGCCAGTATTCTACAAGCCAGGCGCTCCTTTAAGAAACCTAAGCTTGAATTAGTTAATATCCACACACATCTCCTTTCGTTTCAACTCTAATGCCATATGCTCATTCTCAAGCTTCATCCTTTCATTTTCCATCCTCATCATCTCCAACTCTCTATCTCGTTTCTTGCAAAACCTTTGCCACTTGAACCGTTCTTTCTCTAACTCCAACATTTGTGCCTGAAGTTGCAACTTTTGTTCTTCTAACTGTAGTGACCGATGTTTCATCCACTGCTCTTGCAAGAGGTTCGTTTTCATGTTCTCAGGTAATGATTGATTCATATCCCCTTGTTTGGGCTGACTACTGAAAGTTTTGTTGCAGTCGAGGGATTTCAAGGAGTTCCCAAAGCTGGTACCTTCGTGACCCTGACATTGTTTTATCCTCTTTGAGGGACCGTCTGGCATCCCATACACTCCCCTGCGATCTACAGATAAAGGATGATGATTCTCCTCAAATTCATCGCGATCCTCCATATCTGCATCTTGGTCATCTTCATCAAGATCATCGTGAAGGTTCCTCCTTGCATCATTGCTCTCCTGGTCATCTCGACTTCTAAGAGCCAAGCGCAACGAGCGCTGCAAATCAGGGTCTGGAGGTAGATGTAAGCGGTTTCCATTATGGTAGGAACACATCTCTTCATAGTATAAATGCTTAGAGCAAAGAATTTTCCTTACTTCCTCCTTTGCTTTTTCTGAAACATGGTCCATCACATCAAGGAGTGTCGGATTCTCAACAACCTCACAAGAAGTTCCCCTCCCAAGGATCTCGTTAAGCCTCTTATACCTTTTGTTAAGGTCATTGAATTTGTCCTCACACTGCTGGGGTGAAACAAAATGACCCCTTTCAGCCATGACCTTTGAGACTGACTTCCACTTACCCTTCTTCTGTAAGTTTGAATATTTCCTTCTCGCGCCACCGCTATATTCCGACGCAGCGTCTTCACCTATATAAGATACAGCAGTAATCAAAAGCCTCACCATTGTATCAGTCCATTTCACGCGTTGCCAAGGCGAAACCTTTTTCCCTCTACTCCCATCGTGATGTCCATCCGCAGCATCTTCTGCAAAACTTGCATCGTCCTCATCACTCGCAGAATTCTTACCCCTATCTCCCTTCGCGAAATCTGCCAAAGAAATAGAGTGATTATGATCACAATCCTGCATGCTTCCCATTGTCAGCGGGAAGTTCTCAGGAATCCCTGGAGGAGCCATCGAACCTTGTTGTCTAGGGAGAGACTGATGGTGAGGATGGAGCATAAAAGGGGCTTGTTGTAGCGGATGAGCCCTCATAGAACCTTGCAAATCAAGACCTCCGTAAGAGCTGCCGCCGCCACCCGGAATCATATTTCCGGGATTCAAAGTGCCTTCCATCAATTTTTCAATCCACAATAACTTAGATCAAACCCAAATTCCTTTTTCCCCTATAAACCCTAGTCCAACCACCAAAATTTCAAGAATTCAAATATAAACCCATTTCAAAAGAACCTAACAAGTTACCAGCTTTTGCTCCATCAAGGCCATGTGTCCACAAGTTTTGGGTTTTTCAGCTCAGAAACAACCAAGATCATATTTTCAAGTTCTGTCTAGAGCTATCCCACAGCTGGTTGATGCACAAAAACACAGATAAATAAAAACACAAACAAAGAAAACCGACTAAGCATTCACTGAGAAATCGATCAAAACAGCTGGGCTCGTCAAAATTGCAGCAAAATCAAGAACTTACAGTGAGTTAAGAGCTGGAGAACCTTAGGGTTCCTTTGACCTTGGGAAAGAAAGATCTGGGTGTGATGACTGATGACATTAAAACCCTGAGGTGCGCAAAGTTGCATAAGCAAGCCAAATGAAATGGATTATTATGCGGATTCAGTGTATGGGAGAAAATTCGGTAGGGCCAGATTTATAAAATGCACATATTAATTATATAACATATATGTGTATAATTAATATGTACATTTTATAAGCATAATTTATAACATATATGTGCATTGGGCGCTTCTAATAGAATCAAGCGTCTAAGCGCTCGTTAGAATTTGTAAAGAGAAATAGTACTAAAGTGATTAAGTTTCTATTTATTGTCCTTAAAATTTTTTATATTGTTTTTATTTTTTTTAAATATCCTTATTACTTATTTTCTCTAATTTTTTTTTATTTTCATCTTTTTATCATATATTCACTTTAATACTTTAACTTTAATATTTGTATACTTAAATGCTTAAATCATTATTCTCGATGATCCATTAAAATCTAGGTGAAGAAAAAGAAAATAAAAGTATAAAACAAGTTCTGAATTTCATCCGTGTTTGTCCAATGCTTCATGTAGTTCACAAGCCAAATTGTTCAAGATTTCAAACTTGGTGTATATTTCCACCTTTACAATTCAATTTAAGATTTCTTTGTTTATCTTTGACTCAACCCACTAGCTTCATGAACCAATCTCGAAAGTGATCTTACTGTTCTGTTCATTTCATGGCCTTTTGTAAGCAATAATTTTGTTTGCTTTGTACCTTAACTAATATCAGTACTGCCATCATTTATGCATGCTTGTTTCCTTTTTCCTTACTTGTTTGCTCACTGCCCATATGATTGATTGAATCTCTTCTTGTGAAAGTCATTTAACCGCCAAAAGAGATGTGTACAGCTTCGGAGTGGTTCTTCTAAAAATTCTATCCGATAAAAAAGCAATAGATAAGAACCGACTATCAATAAAAGATTTGGGGCGATAAATAGTTAGGGTATTTTTGTCATAATTGAGGGTGATTTTAGAAATTTTAGGACGATAAATAGCACCACCCTATAAATATCATTATGTCACCGTTTTTATTTATTTCCTCTTTGTTACAGCAGTGTTGAAGGTCACAATCGGACCGCCCAGAAGCGGGGCGGGCGCAAAAGCCACGAAGCTTTGTACCCAACAAAAACGTAAACATACCTCGCAAAAAGGCCTTTCTGTAATGGGTGGTGTTAAATGTCGTTATTTAATTTTTCTGTAACACCCTTTTTGTATCAAAAATATTCTTATTTAAAAAACAAAAAAAACAAAAACTCTATCTCAATAGCAGTTTACTTTCCAACTGCAATCAATCAAGAACTGAGTTTTAATACAAAATTACACCAAACTCAATGTATTAAACACACAAAAAGTTGCAATACATAAAGAGGTTTGATCTTTAAAATCATTCTGGTAAATGTCGAAAAATCGATTGGAAGTGAAATGGGTGGAACGGCGGAGAGGAATTATATTGTGTGGGATTGCTCGTCTCGTAGACGGAGGAAGCTGCTTCAACCTCAACATCCTCGTCTCTCCCTCTCTCTGTGTGTATAGGCAATTTGCAAAAGGCTTTTAGTCCAATTGAAGATTGGTCCAATCATGACAAACTATATCCAATAATTAAAAGCTGCAACTTTCTATGAATTAATTCAGCAAAATTATTAGAAAATCACGTGAAAGTTAACGACCCAGCAATGCACTGGTATACATCCAATAATTATCGGTTCGAGGGTTAGGGCTCGTCAAATATTGATAACCATCATTGGGCATAATAATTTTTGAATAAATTTTACAAATGAGCATAAATTAACGAGAAGAGGTTTGGTAGCTGTTGTAACTAAATTGTTTTGAAGGAAATACAAATTAAAAACAATAAGAAAATCAATGGAAGATCTGGAAAAAAGCAACCAAGCTCCAATATATATATATTTTGAGTTTGAGGGTAGTTTTGGTATAAATGAGGCAGTAATGAAAAATTTAGGGACGACATTTAGCAATCCAGTTCTGTAATTCACTCCACTCCACACTTCTTTCATGGTTCATAAATTTTTAATCTGAAACGTATTATTTTGTGATTTTAAACACGTTGTACGGTTCCCTCCTCCTCAAAAAGTTTTTTTCTATTTAATTTTTTTTTTGGTAAAATTGTTTCATTCTTAACTAAAAATTTACTTAGGACACTAGTTAATGTACAAAAGAGCAATGTTACGGCCAAAAAAAAATTTACAAAGAGATTTATACAAAACCCTACGTGAAGCATTTTTATTGGTACAATTTTTTTTAGAAGTAGGATTCACAAATTTTTTTTTCATCAAATTATATTAAATTAACTAGACTCTTATATACCTCTTGTATACATTTTTCTGTAGCTCTAAAATTATTCGGTACAAAATACAAATACATTAAATTCATCCATTGAAAATTATGAAGAAATGTATGATGATATCAATCAATGCTTTGATTTCAATTTCCAATATTAACACTTTCTATTATTGGTAGGATTAATGGCATTTTAGGTCCTAATATTTGACCACTTTAACATTTTGGGTCCCCAGGTTCCAAAGTTAGTGATTTGGACCCTGATGTTGTAAAATTGCAGCAAATCAGGCCTTTTTGTACAAAAACGTCAAAAAATGACGGAACTTTGGGGCGCAAAATGCCAAAGTGGTCAAACATTGAGGGCCTAAAATATCAAAGTTGTCAAACATTAGGGTCTGATTTACTGCAAAAAGGTCTAATTTGCTGTAATTTTGCAATATCAGGGTCTAAATCACCAATTTTAGAACCTGAGGATTCAAAATACTAAAGTGATCAAACATTGAGGCCTAAAATGCTATTAACCCTTATTGGTATTGGTAAGCTTAACTAGGTAACCTCAGAGGACACATGTTGGCATGACCCAATTACAAAACATTTATTGGAACCTTATTAGATAAATAATGAACAATTATATTTACAAATACATTATCAGTAGAGCTGTCAATTTACTACCCATTAATCCATTCTAACCCGCTTTAACCTGCTAAATAATTTAATTCATTACAACTCATTTAATTAAAATTTTAAGTATTAGAATGTATAAAAAAAAAAAATTGTGCAAAAAAGTATTCAAATGTTAATTCGAATTTAACTTAACCCATTTATTATACAATTGAGTTGATCGATTAATTAAATGAGTTATAATAGGTTGAACTCATTACAACCTATTAATTATTATAACTCAACCCATTACAACTCATTTGACCCAAATTGACAGGCTTAATTATCAGGTTCGAACTGAAGTGAGAATCTTAAGATTGCATCCATTTAATCCTTGAGAAAAAATTTACATTATTATAAAATTTTGCTAGTGCATCTTTCATGAATTGAAAGTATATTCCGATTGTCCGATGGGTGTAGCATTGCAATGTAACCTGTGGGCAGAGATGCTTGGCCTTCTATATTCATCACCAATTGAGTTACATTTTGCGGTTAAAGCCATACTCTCGTTTTAATAGTTCACAATAGCAACAGCGGACAATATCGTTTTAAGAACAAATAAAATGAAGCAGGACTACTAGCCAAGAACACAACGAGGTCAGCCACGCCTTTTTTTTTTCATCAAAAGGAAGTTTATTACAATTACACCTTAATGAGAGGGTACCACTTTTAAGAGTACATATTGACAATAAATGCAAATACATTGGCACTTTTACAGTACATATCGGCAATAAGTACAGAAAGGGATTCGAGACTAATGCTCAATATCATTTCCCCTCGGCCTCATACAGTGCTATGATTTCTTGAATATCATCGCTGCTCCCAAGAAATATTGGAGACCTTTCATGTATCTTCGTCGGGACCAACTCAAGTGCCTGCCAATATTGAATGAGGTATTATACGCCTAACGAGCAGGGCATATAACCACCGTAGATATTACTTACAAGAGCAGGTAGGTTAGTTAGATACTGCTACACTGTTTCAACATGATTACTATCTTAACCACAAGTAAACAAAAAATAAATAAATATATATATATATATATATATATCATCAAGACTTCTTTTGTAATCGTACAGATAGTCAACGAGGAAACTAATGAAATGAAATTGAAGTCCTGGACTATTGGTACGTTTAATCACACAAATGGATGAGGAATTCAATCCTCATATAGAGTGGTGGACTCTATCTGCAGTGCACGTGTGCTGGTAATTGGGAAAAGCACAAAACATTTCACATCTTCACTTGACCCGTTACAGATTTTAGCAGAAACCAGATTACAAAATTTTGTCAAAGTTTTTCCTTAGCCGGCTTGCTTGAAAGGTAGATAGCTAAATTGAATGTGTGTGCAAGTAATATGGAATCTACATGATTGAAAATTACGACATGCAAAATGCTAAAAATTTATTAAATGTTACATTAGCTAAAAGGTTGCCATGTCATTACCCGTATCTTTCCTGTAAAAGCCTGACCACCAGCCTGTTCCATCAAGAAAGACATTGGGAAAACTTCATAGAGAACCCTGTTCCATACCAGGTAAATCAAGGTAAGTAGACCTTTTCATAACTCAGTGAATAGGCGATTCTGAACATCATTCAATTTACCTAAGTTTTCCGTTTGGGCTTTTCTTATCACCTGGGTACAAAAAGACACCCCCGTAAAGTAAGGTGCGATGAACATCTGCAACCATACTGTAGAAAACAAGGCGTGGAGCAGCATTAAAACAATAGGAACTCCCATCCATATCCCTTTTACATTGACATCCAACAATAGACAATCGATACTTCAGAAACAATATAACAAGATGAGCAGCAACTCGGATAGCAGTATAATAGTAGTATCTAACATAGATATTAATTGAGCATAAAACCTCTGGAAATTTCACAGAGGACTAAAGTGAGAAACGAAAAAGCATATAAAGGTTCTCAGAATATCGAAGGAGAAGAGCATAGATTCAGATCAAAAGTGATGGCAGGCTGTACATAAAAAGGTTTACATCTATATCCTATAAACCCACCAGGAAAAAATTGATAAATAGTCCATTCTAGATAATGATCAGAACTTCCATGGTAGCAAAACATGACCAACCTAGCAGTACAGCTCATAATACTACAAACTAATAAGAAGAAATGTGAAGTAACTTCTATGTTGAGACCCAATCACCTTCCAATGTATCTTAGAGATTTCGGTGAAGAACCAGCTTCAGGGTACTTGCACTTGTCCACATACCTGAAAGTTCAAAGAAAGTGAAAGCACACACCAAAAGTCACAATAGAAGATTGACAGCAATGTATTAACGTACTTCTTTGTTGGACCATCCCAGTACATGGCATTTCCTTCGTTCACTGAGTAAATCTTCCCTTTCTTTGGGATCTGGGTAAAGGGTGAGCATATAAAAACAAAAAGCGATTATGAAATTAGACAGTTGATGAATCATATAGATTACAGAAAGTCAATCGAGAGAAATAGTGGACAATAAGAGAATCACATTAATCTGGTAAAAACTAGTGGAAAGTCAACCTGGAGCATGTACAGGGTATTCTGCGCCTTCACAAATGATGAATGTAAATAGGAGAGGCCTTAATATAAGCCTATTATATGCCTTCACAAAAGTTGGATGACATGGAACCAAGGGTCGCCAAAATCCGGGATATTAATGGGAGTACCACCAACACTAAATTATCTTCTAAGAAAGCAGAAACATTTTTAACAGAAACAGGTATATCAATATTCTGACCACGATTCATAATCCTCGCATATTTACAGAAGGTATACCACATTATCATAATTTCAGTATAACTATACAACAGAAAAGCAGCCATCCTATCAATTACAACAAAATTTGGTCTCTATATTAGCCTAGAAGTAAGGAAATAAATCACACCTTAATGTCTGCATGGGTGAGTATGAACTCCCCAAGAGATGGATCAAGAGTAAATCCATTAACACCAGATCCTGTGCTTAACACAAGCTGCAAAATCAATACGTGTCCAAATGAGAAATCTTCAAATGCAACTCTAGGCAGCAGACTTATAAGGTAATACAACCTTCCTTTCAAAAAACATAATGAAGAAGAAGAAAGTTTACATAGCATTTTAAAAAAAGGGTGCTGAGACAAATATTCTACATACCGTGCAAGAGCTTCCATACATGCAATATCCAGCAGCTACCATACTTGTTCCAGGTTGTAATACGTCATCTAGAGTTGGCTCACTGCCGTCTTTTATCAAATAAATTCCGAAGATCTAATTTACAGAGAAGATCCAATTGATCACACTGCAATATGAAGTTATCTTGAAGAAACATATACCGGGCAAATATCTATGTTAGTATCGGCAATAAAAAAGAGTTCGAAAGAAGAGTCTTACAGTTCCAATTGAAACACCACAATCTATGTTGGAGGAACCATCCAATGGATCAAAAACAACGCAATAGCTGGACAATACCAAAAAAATAAAAACTCTTTACATGTTCTGATAACGACAAGCTAGATTGAAATGGATAACAATTGAGCATTGGTTAGCACCTTCCACGCTGGGATGGAGCGACAAATGTTGCCTCTTCATCCTCTTCTGAGACAAGGATGCACTGGAAAAAGATTGACCCATTCTCTTAGGAACAAATGATGCAATTCTACGAATGTTAATAGACATATTTTCTTCAGTGACTCACTGTTCGACCACTGCTGACCAAAGCCTTCACAAAGACTTCATTTGAGAGCACATCCAATTTCTTTTGGTCTTCACCCTAAAGTGCAAACTGAAAATACTCAGCAAACTTTACATATATGTTTACAGACTACCTTTATAAAGAAAGAACTACATTATAAAGTAATCAAATACACATAAATATATTATTTATTTAGTTTAGGTGCAGAGGAGGAGAGCAAGAGCGTATAATGTATTTTAGCAACGGTTAGTTAAGCATTGCTTAAAGACTTGCCTGCACATTGGTCTCACCAGCAAGTCCAATGAGGTTAGCTAAACCAGCCTGCAAAATTACACTGCAACAGATTAGAACAGCTAGCATATGAAAATTCATTGTGATCAAGAGATCTTCTGAACTGTAATGAATGTTTTATCAACCCTATTCTTAGTTAACAAAAATTTAACATGACCAATTTTCCGTCAAAAAATTACCAGTGAAGTAAAATACTGCTTCAGTTGGTTGCTAAGAAGTGTAAAATACGGCAGAAAGGAAAGTTTATATTTCATTCACAAAGCGAACCCAGACAAGAGCCAGATAAGAGCAGCATCTTATTGACTATCATGTAATAGTTGAGTGATCTCATTCCATGCTGCATTAACTACACAAACATGAACTACACAACAAAGGAGTGGTATATTATATCCTCAAGATCTTCCAAAGAAAAACAGAAAATGAAATATTAATATAAACTACACAACAAAGGAGTGGTATATTATATCCAGTTACGTATATTCAATTTTTTTTAGACTCTACTATCAAATGAAGCGTCTCATGAATGTACTCCAATACACATTGTAGCAGTGTGAATTACTCATACCAAAATATATACAAGCAATACGGATTGGGACTTGAATGACAATAAATTTCAACAGCCAAATGAATGATCAGAATCTAATGAACAAAATTAAATAGCTTTCAAACCTTACGGTGCGTGAAAGTAAAACGCAATAGTATACTCAAAGTTTAGCACTCTTTCTACGGTTAAACCACGCTCTTTAGATAATCCATCAAATTTAATGATACTATACAGCTCCAGCCTCAATCCATATGTTACTCTTAAGTCAGTAATTAACTTGAACTCACTACGGAATCACCTCCACACTAGATTCATACTATTCGAATTACCAAGTTTAAATGATCGCTAGCGTATTTAAGACGTGAACGTAACACTCAATCAACAACTTCCCAAACACAGTAGTAGTAACAATTCAAATCATCAAAAGCTAAGAAAGAGAAAAATAAGAACACAATCAAATCCGAAAATATAACCAAAAAAAAAAATATATATATATATATATATATATATATATATATTGAGAATCTAACTAAACTAGCCGGAAACCAAATAAACAATAGCAACCAAAAAAAAAAAAAAAAAACAAAATCAAAAAGAGCAAGAGAAAAGGACCTTGTTAACAGCAGTGCAAACGAACTTGCAACCGAGGACAATGTGACTAAGCAAAATGGAGAAATCGCCACGGGATTCAGGGTACTTGCTCTGCTCGTTCAGCACGAACCTCGTGATCGTCATCAAATCGGTCCGGTGAGCATCGGCCGCGTGGTCCATCTTAATTCTCCGGCAGCAAGGTCAACTCCGAACAACCAATCAATCAATCTCGCCCTCGACCCAAAGGGACCTTCAACTATAAAGGAAGTATCTGTTCACGCGGTTCAAGGAATAAGGATAAAGATAACGGAATATATATGTAGTTGTACTAGTACCACTGCATATAGATAGATACATGACTGTGTATCTATATGTATGTGGAAACGGAAGAGAGAGAGAGAGAGAGAGAGAGAGAGAGAGAGAGAGAGGTGGGAAGGGGATGAGGTTATCTGAGGTCAGTGAGAAGCTGGGATGACACGTGGGGGAGTAGCGGCGTGAGAGGGACGCTAGTGGTATATTCCTCTGGGCTGAGGATAACGAGCTAACGTCGTTTCAACCTTATTAGCCCCCCGTACTTCCCCAACTGGGACTGTGAAATGTGATGCTGATGAGCTAGGGGCAGGAGAGAGAGGCGAGCAGAGCAGTTATTGGGTCCTTTGTCGCGAGCTCCTGGCTGACGGTGTCGCGGACTTCCAGGACAAATCTCTCATTTATTTTTATGCCCCATCTTTTTCCCTTTTTGCTTTTCATTTTTGATGTGGACTCCCTTTATTTCAACAATCTTCAATTCTCACAAAAGTTTGATCAAGATATAAAAAGATTGCTTTAAAAGAAAAAATGATCAAGATACAAGAAAATTGCTTTAATTTTTTTTAAAAAAAAAGATATTTATTTAGTGATGCAAAGAGTAACTTTTCATTTTCTTTTACCGATCATCTAATTTTCGATCATCACATTAGTCGTCGACTAATTCAGATGTAAATCGAAATACCTTTTTAAAATCTTGATCATCTATTTTTCGATCAACATATTGAGCGACTGATTCGGATTCGAGCCAAATAAGACCAAGTGGCGACCAAATTCTATTTATTAAGTTTTAACACATCTAAATTTTCAGTACTTGAATCAATATATTGGTTTAAACGTGAACAACTATTATCGGTTAATCTACCTTCTTGATATTAATAATCTTTTATTTTCGACACAACTCGATACCTGCAGAAGATACACATAACCAGTTTAAGAGTGTCATGATCAAAAAGCTGATAACTACGATTTATCACTTTTTTCTTCTCTCTTTTGATTTTATCAAGTTTTCTAAACATATGTTTTTAACTTTAATCATTCTAAATTCAAACAAAAAATTACACAAATTCACTTTCTAATCGAACACGAGATATTTGCATCTGGTGTGCTGGTGTGCTCCAGGGGCGGATGTAGGGGGGCGGGAGGGGGCGGCCGCCCCTTCCACGCCGGAAAATCCTTCATAGGGTGGTATGATTTGGTCGGATTTCGCCCCTTCCATTCCATGACTGTGTATTGGTGTACATCGAAAAAGAACTCTTTGTTAAAATTCCTAATAT
>JAOWAN010000043.1:5755644-5769926 GCA_028566635.1 Lobelia cardinalis
TTTGCCAATTATTTGAAGATACTATTCATACTATTCATTTGGAAATGGACCCCACGCTCTCTCTTATAAGATAGATAGGAGTACTCAACTCAAATGTTTGGAACAACCTATTTGTACCGTACTTTCCCTTTCTGCTTATGATCCCTGACACTGTTTTCTCCGTCAACCTTTTCCCTCTTTCCCTTTACAAACCCTTTCCTTCCCGTGCCGCCGTTCCAATTTTTTTATTTTTTCCATACCCAATTTCCATTAATCACCCTTCTCCTAGAACCTTGAATTTTTTTTTTTACAAAATTGTAGTGGTCCACTCTTTTGCTTGCTGTTAATGTTGAAATCTTCAATTTTTTTCTCTTCATCACTATTATGTAATTTTTTCAAATTTAAAGGACAAAATTATAAAATTCTTATAAAACCAAAATCAACACAAAACAAACTCAAAATACAAATAAAAACAAAACATATTAAAAAACTCCCGGTCCAAATTCACCATAAGTGTTTGTTGAATTTGTTTCCTTGCCCAAAAAAAAGCATTTTTTAAAATAGGGTGTTGCTTCTTCTTCCAGGTTGTCATGAGTGTGATGTGGGTTCTTATCAGTTTGCTTTCCTTTTACTAAAATCATCACTTTCTTTTGTTCATTTGTTTAATTATTCTTTCTGGGTTTCATCCCTTGATTCATGCATGTTCATTTTTTTTTTTTTTTAATTCTGCTTGCTCGTCCGTAATTTTGCCCTCATCTTTATTGTGTCTTGGGATCCGTTTTCTCAAGAAAGACTTGTGCATGCAATAGGGATCATCGACTTTTCATCAAACATAATATAGGTGTTTTCTTGAAGTGGCATAGTCCTCGCAGGTGAGATCTACTGTTATTTGACTATGATTTTTGACATAATTTTACTAGTTCCCTGTTCTTTTTATGTGAGTAACCTTGAATTGAATTTGATTACTTATTTTTCTTCATGTTTTTTCAGAAAAAAAGTGGGTTCAAGATTGGTTTTTGCTTCTATTCTTGCTGTTCCCACCGGTAGAATTATCAGCCGGTGGATCTCTCTCGAAATGAATTAATTTTCTGGCAGTTGAAGATTGAAGTCTCAGATGGACTTGTTAAACTCTAAGCATTTGAGATTCTTTGGGTTGCATTTGAATTCATTGGTATGCAGATGTCTGGGTTTGGTTGTGCTTGTTTTGTCTCTTAGAGCCGTTTTTCTCCCAAAAAAGCTCTCTGCCTTTGGTGGAGTTGAGCAGGACAGTCCTGTGGTTGTTCATGACCATTTGATTTCGGATCATAGATTTGTACAGGTTCCTCAGATTGTGTGGGGATTGAACAATCAGAAGATTGCTTTTGCAAGAGCTTGCCTTACTGCAAGAATGCTGAATCGTACCCTTTTGATGCCGAGTTTAAGCGCTTCTTTGTTTTACAAAGAGATTGATCTTTTGCAACCTGTTGATTTCGATAAGGTTTTCCAGTTTGAAAGGTTCAATTCTCTTTGTAATGGTTTCGTTCAGCTGGGTCGGTATTCAGATATTAAAAATCAGAGTAATGTTATCGAGCTTCAAAAGGGAAGTGGAAGGAGGTGGACAGTCGAGAGAGACTTCGATCAGTTGAAACAGTTTGGTGAGGAGTCGTACGATGGGTATGAGATGATTCGAATAGTTGGAAAGAACTCATTTTTGTGGCATGATCACTGGCCGGTTAAAGATTATGCAAAGGTGTTTGAGTGCTTAGTTTTAGTAGAGGAAATTGCGAGAGAAGCAGATAAAGTTGTTTCCAAGATCAGAGATATAGGTATGAGAAGTAAAGTTGGGTTGATAGAAAATGTTGCTAGTATAGAACATCCAGTGCCATATGTTGCAGTCCACATGAGAATTGAGAAAGACTGGATGATTCACTGTAAGAAGCTAGAGCAGAGATCAAATATAACAGAGATTTGCAGTAGTAAGGAGGAAATTATGGAGAGAGTCAGTTACATTCCCGGCCTCAAAACTCCAGCTGTTGTATACCTTGCTGTTGCTGATACTCTTCTCGAAGATAATTCCATTTTGAATGGTTGGAATGAGGGTTTGCTTCCTTTTGAGAAGAAGAAACTGGGGGTTGTCGGGATTTACAAGAGGCATCCATATCTCATTCAATCAGCTATTGACTATGAAGTTTGCTTGAGAGCCAATGTGTTTGTGGGAAACAGTTTCTCCACATTTTCGAGCCTTTTAGTTCTGGAGAGAACTCAGAAAATGATCAGAATGGGTGTTTCAAAGCCATGTGGAGTAGATGTGAGGTGGCCATCCTATGCATACAATCTAAAGGGAGACTCAGAAGGTCCTCGCCCATGGATGACTAATATATCTGATTCAAGCCTAAGAGCAATTAGTTATGGTACTAATGACATCAGATGTTGAGTATTCATGGGCTCCAGCTGCACTCCTTTTCAATTATCAGTGGATACAGTGGCATGGATTTTCTGCCTTTGGCTGATATCTCTGGAAAAAATTGGTTAGTGTAGTATAAAGATTCTTTTGTAGACAAGATTAGCCATAGAGATTTTCAAAGTAGCATTTTTAAAGGAAAATTCTAGTTGGAGTGTATGTAAAACAGGATAGTTTTGATTTTGTTGTTAATTTTAGATTATAACATTATACTGGGCATTCTAATTCTGCTGCCACATAATTCGAACGTTTTCAACTTGCTTGAATTTCTGTTGAAGTCCTTATGCTTACAGAAGGCTATTGGTTTTTCTTAATTTTTTTGAGTTTCTTCTCTTCTTAGAGAAGCTTTTTATTCTTGTTTGGTGTGTTTCTTCACAATTGTTGTCTCTTAGCTGTCAATGGCAATTATGCTTGGACAGCTTCTATTACTGCTCACTAATCTTTCTTTAGTATTTAGCCTTCTGTATGATTGAACATTAAGTCCACTAATTGGCATGGGATTACATTAAAAAAAAGAAAGGTCTTCTACTTGCACTAGCAGTTGTTCATGGCATTTGCTGCTATAAGTGCCTGGAGCAACTGTTGTCAAACCTGATATAGTGTACTGGAATATGACTAATCAAAGTAAAGCCCTGCAGAGCCTTTCTTCTGAGATGAGAAACTTATGCTATTATGTGAACTAATGCAGTAATGTGGATAAGGAAAAAAAATGAGATATATGGATGCGAAGATCTCCCGTGGTCTCTCATTCAGCATAGCATATGTGTAGTTTCCAATGAGTACGTTGTTATTTTATTTTTAGTTTTCTGGTGGATCGGCTCAATGCGATAGGAAACCAGCCTGCAGTAATTTGAATATGCTTAAGCAACAGTGTGAGGAAGTTCAAAAACTGAGTTCATTCTTAAGCTTTTCAGAAAAAACAATACTTGGTCGCCATTTGTTTCGACTTAACTTATTTAGCATGATAACTTATTTTAATGTTTTCTTTTTTGCATTCTATCAGAATATCACCCAGTTGAAAACGCAAGTGCCCGGAATTATGCTAGAGTTATAAAAAAAATAAAAAGATAAAATAAGGAATATAGAAATCCTTATTATTGCTTATTTGTTATGCACTGAATCCTGATAGAGTTGCACAGGGTTCCAGATTTGTTATAATTGGTGCAATGAAGGCACAAAACATGTTTTCATTCAGCCTTGAAGTTCACGTGCGTTTTCATTTATGTAATTCCATCATGATGATTGAACATTTTCTTTGTGTGGTGTACTGCATTCTCCAGTATATGTTGTTGGAAGTCCACGCAAAGAAACAGCTCTGGTGACACTTCACATTGTGTATAGCAATACATCAAATTGGCTTCTTTAGTTTCACTCGGGTACAAGTAATGGCTTGACTCAAATGATTCTCCATGGCTTACTTTACCATAGGTGATTGAAGGTTAGACAATGGATTATAATCGGCTATTGTAGTCCCAGGAACGTTGAAATGAGGACCAAGTTAAGCACAAAGCTCCGTTCCCCAGCATAAATATATCAGTAAATTAAAGATTCCGATGGATGAGACGAAGTTAGCTCGCGGAAATTTTTAATCTAGACATGGAAAGAGGTGAGTTTCTGATTTGGTTCCTTGGAAGTTTCCTTAAAAGTTTGTGGTTCGAAAAGTTTAGAATGGTTTTTGTAGCCCACTACTTTTGTTATCTCTTATATGTTTTGGTAGGTGTTTGCAGCTTTTTAGTTGTGTAGTTTATTCCGTCTCGGGGTGTTTTGGCATTTTAGGGAGGAGAAGTCGGGTTTGTTTTAGGGGTAGTAAGGTTTCTTGTATGGAGTGCATGGATGTTTATTGACATACCTATATGTTGATCGAAGAAAAGGGACAGAATTACTGTTAAGTAGCTACCTTTGGGAGCACGGTCATTTCTTTCAAAGAACCCAGCAGAAAACATATGTATCAGTGCTTAATTTTTAGATTCTATACATGAAAAAGAACACCATGAAAGCCAGGGCAGTTTATTTCTTGAGGTGGATGCCGCCACTGGGATTGGATATCAAGCTATAACCTGAGATATTTACATATCATATTTCACCTATGTAATCAATTCGATTCCATGTTTTGTAGGGAGACAAATAAAGAAAGTGTTGAGTGGCTGAGTGCTTACTACAAATCTTTACGTGAGTAAATGTCGAGAAGACAGATACAATTGAGGTAGGGTTTCAAGTGCATGAGGAATTTATGAGGTATCGTTATTGGTTACTGATCTCCAAATTTACTTTTTGAGCTATAACTTAACAGAACTATTGGAATTTTTATGCCATTAACCTTTTACAATATATTATGTCCCACTTAAGATATATTGGTTATCCTTGTGCTTGTCGGATATAATTTTTTGTGTTCTAATCATAAATGCATCTCTTCGTTGGAAGACTTCCATTCCTTTAAAACCCTTATCACTATATATGCTTGACTGCATCTATAAGGACAGCTATAAACCTGTCATAATTTTGAAGAAAAGACAGGCGCAACTGGGGGTTCGACATGGTCTTTGAGTCTTGTTGGTTTCTCTGTTAAAAGAACTAGTATGTCTATTACTTGTACTTCACATTGTTAAAAGAACCATGATGTCTAATCGGGTGGTTATTTCTTATCTTAGACAGTTTCGGGGGTCCCATGAGAGGTATTTATGAAGCATGGAGGTCGGCCTAAATCTTATGTTGATTTTAGAGTTTTATCTCAAAAAGAAGATATGATATATACTGAGTTTGCCATCAATAGTTACTTCTAAAGATGATATGTACTGAGTTTGCAATGACTAGTAATTCGTATTAGTTTAGATGCTGATGTTTAGTTCTCCACTGACTTGGCACCGTAGGATAACCTTGTGGTCCTTTTTGGTAAGATCAATATTTATCATCCACAAGTCGACAGCATGAACTGTAAGCATGAGAAATGTTATACTCTTGTTTTACATATTCTTAAGTCAAGCGATGCCACAATTTGACCAAGTGATCTACTTGTGGCTTGCAACACCAACTTGGCTGCATGTCCTAGGACAGCTTGTCACACCAAGCTCTTGCCTAACTGAAACCATGTGGCTTGTGTTCACTCAAGCCCACCGGTATCTGTGTTCAGCACATGTCCAGACAGAAATCCACTGCAATTTACAGAAAGTGATATAGCAGCTTATGATGGGTACATATAGATAAAGACGTGTTTCGTTAAACAAGTAGTGTCATTACTCGAAGAGCGTCTCCAAATTCTTAGTGGTATGTCTACCAAATCTTCTAGTGCAAATGTTGTCTTTTCGTATTAATGTTTGGGATGGTAAATCTTCAGCAATTTGAAAACCTCATATTTATGTCGCTTATGTTGAGATATGAGCTGGCAATCTTGCGTTAGAGGGCATACCTTTCTCAACTCAGTTTTTTATTCCAACCATTTTGGGTCTTGCTGAACATTGCTATTCATACATTTTGCTCATTAAGATAGACATATACTTGGATTTATGATGTGACGGATATCTGTCGCATGATTAAATCTAAGTAGTAAATCAAATTTGTAGGCTAGGACCAAGCTGCTTCTAAGATTTAGTTAGCTTTGCTCTGTTCATGTATGTAAATGTGTGTGGTTGGAGCACCTGTTTCTTCATTTATTTCAGATCCTGGTCGTTACAACTATCATGTTGGTGCTGATTAATTCATGCATGTTATGATCCAGCAGTTGTAGTTGCTAATGTAATGATAAGTATAGATATTTCTGAGAAATCATCCTTCTCATGCATTTTGTGTTCAAGACTTGAGTGCCTGCGAGACCTCTGTATTGGCAAACTACTTTCAGGTTTCTTAAGACTCACAGTTGATCGGTAACCATTCCCTCGTTCCTTCAACAATAATCGTTTGAGTCTTTGAGAACTCTTATTGCCCATATCATGTGCATCTATATTGAAAAGTTGGCTTTTGTGCATGAAAGTAGCATTTTCTCCTGAAGTCGGTGTAAATTTCTTCACACCTACGTTATATTGCTCCAAATGTAAGGTCATGTAACCTTCCAAATGAATCCATTTATGCTGTTAGTAAGCGATCTACTGGCAATCTCTTACGCTTACCTGAAGGCAGAAATGCCACAAATACTACCTCCTCTTCCCTGTTCCTGTGTCAATTTACTACCTAATCTTCCAAGATCCGAACTCCTTTTACTTTCCCGTGATTGGTATATGAATGCTAAAATATTTGCTGAATCTTCTAACATGGAGGCTTTGCCATGCGATGTCAGATGGTGGAGTCGGACTGTCGTGATTTATTTTTCAATCAAAGCTTAAAGGGTTTGTCGTAATTAATGATAGATTTGTTTTGTCGATATTTCCTTTTCAATTATCTGGATTTTGTACCCTTGTTAGCCCGGTGCCATAGTAAAGTGGTTATTTCTTAGTATATCTGTCTGACTGGTTTTTTGCACAACTAAGTCTTGCATTCATGCATATGATGTCACAACATTTCGTTGGACCTAAGATCGAATGCCCACATGAAATCTTTATATTGTACAAATGTTGTCTATCCTAATGGGAACCAAACAATTGCAGGCTGGCCTATGAAATGGCGAAGCTAAGCAATTTACATGCCTCAGTGAGTTGACCCAGAACGAAAGAACTGCACAAAATCACTAGCTGACTAGTTGAAGAAGCAGGTCCAAAATGATGTACTAGTTCAACTATGTTTCAAAGGGAGGCCAAGTTTGGCATTTCTCTTGGAGAACACATTTGTTTGGAATCAAAACAAGTAGCTTTGGTCTTTATTTTTCAATTGATGGTATTGAATGATGGTTTTGTTGCACCATTACTCCTTGCATATGCTATTACAGTGCATAAGAAAGACCAACAACTTTGTGCATGTTGTTGGTCTTATGTCAAAAGACAAATCTTTTGCTGACTTTAACACTTTCTAAAATTGATAACATATGATTAGGCCTGTCAAAATGCTACCCATTAACTCACTTTAACCCGTTTTAACCTGCTAAACAGTAAATTCATTACAACCCATTTAATTACAAATTTGTATATTAGAATGTTCAAAATATATTTTTTTGTGCAAATAAGTATTTAATATGTTAATTCAAGTTTAACTTAACTCATTTATTATATAATTGAGTTGATCGATTAATTAAATGAGTTATAATAGGTTGAACCCAATTAACTTGTTAATTATTAAAAGTCAATCCATTTCAACCCATTTAACCAGTATTGATAGGCTTACGTATGATGATGTTAGACCTTAGATTGAGAAAATTTGTGGAGAATTACATCAATGTGATGTAGATTTGGGAGGGAAATTTTGTCCAAAAGTCATCGATTGTTTAATGAAAATATGCTTCATAATCTTAGAGATGCATTAATGATTCGCAATATTCTTTGGAAGGATATTTCACACACCATGGCCAAAATAGCATATTGCGAAATTGAAATTAATGTTATCTTGACGACCCTTTTAAAATGGAAGAATGATTAATTTCTTCAATGAAATTAGTAATATGTACATTCACATAACGATCAAGAGAATACATAATCGATTGTTATCAAAATATTTCTCCATTAGCACATCTTATCCTATCATCGAAATATTTCTCCATTCGCACATCTTATCCTTTATTTTCGGTTTAAAAGGAGTACAGATCCAATGTATAAATTTGCGAACAGTTTTATTAAGTCAATTTTTCATGCTTTTTCGAAAAGAAAAAAAAAAGGAATAAAATAAATTGTAATTTTTTGAAATAAAATTTGTAGTCAACACAGCAAAAAGGAATAAAAGGGATTTTTCTTTTAAGCAATTAAAAAACTATCCATTCAAACGCAGCTAAATTAAAAAAAAAAAAAAAATTCCCCCTTTTGGACAGACAAATAAAACCCCCAACGATTATTATCTTAAAAGCAAAGACCAGCTCAATCTTGCTCTAAATGGAAGGCAAAGCATCTCTCCGGGCGTACTTCATTTTTGAAAATCCCCTTAATCCCCAAAATACCCTTGCCTCTCCTTTCCAATAACAAACCCAACACAGCTAATTCAGTACAAAAACGTCATTCAAGCCTAAAAATCCCCCAAAAATGCCATTCATGCGTCGTCGTTTTTGTCCACCTGACCAGCCGGCGTACGGACGCCTGATTTTGTTCCCCGGATATAAATTAGGTTTAAATTAAAAATCAATAACGGATTCCATTTTAAGCACACACACTCTCTCTCGCGCTTTATCATTTCTAAAGTTAAAATAATTCCTGATTTGGTTTAACAAAAAGAAATGTTAAATCTTGCGGTTGATTTATTGATTGGGAGTTGATTTTCGAAATCCAACGCCCTAACTTTTTGTGAAATTAGGGCGTAAAAGAGATTGCATTTTCTTTGGATCAGCATCAGATCTTTGCAGTAATTTGAAATGGCGGATCAAGAGGATGATGATTTGCAAATGGCGTTGAGGATGAGCATGCAGCACGAGCCGCCGGAGCCCAAGCGGAGCAAGCCGAGGGATAACCTCGTCGCCGGAGAGTTGCCGTTGCCTGATGAGCCTCCGGAGGTCAAGAACCGGAGGCTGCAGCGCGAATTGATGGCGGCCGCGGCGGAAAAGCGCATGATGGCGTTGGCAACGACGAGCAAGAGCGTGAGTGTGAGTGCTTCTCCTTCGAAAGTGGAGAAGAGTACTCCTGCGACGGTGGCGGCATCAGTGGCAAAGGAAAAGAACTTGAGGGAGGAGATGACGTCTGAGGAGGCGAGTCGATTGTTTAGTATGGTTTTTGGGGATGAGGTTACGAAAGGAATACTTGCACAGTGGAGTAATCAGGGCATTAGGTATGCTAAACGTTGCATCTTTTTTTGAATTGGCAGATTGTTTTTCTTTGTAAACTAGTTATTTGCTGATTGTTATTGCCTACTGCATGACTGCTCTTAAAGCTCTTAGCTTGGGGGTACATGAGCATTGAATCTGTTTTAAGCAAGGCTGATAGTTCCATTGAAGAAAGTATGTTATAGAACTGTGGTACGACATCATTGTTTTGATTTAAACCAACCATATTACCACCACATGGTAACATATTTGTGTTGTTAACATGATTCTACAATTGATGCGACCAGCCAATCATGTTCTATTTCAGTGCAAAAGTGTTGTCATTTGGTTGGTTTTGTTACCGCATTAGCATGATGACGTGATTTTACTTTGTTACTTAACAAAGTATTGTCTATGTCTCAACCTGGATGTACTTGGTAGGTGTCTCTGGCCTGTCTACAACCACTTTTCTCCAAGTGTATTTGCTTTCTAGCCATAATTCTGCATAGTTTGAATTACTGGATAAGACTACTGCTCAATGACACATGGCTGCAAAGCCTCTCTCTCTCTCTCTCTCTCTCTCTCTCTCTCTCTCTTCGAACCCTAGTTGATTGAATTACTTGTTCATTTTTTGTATTCCTCGCTTTTGGAATCTGCAGTTCCTGAAACACAGAGAAACTTCTTTTATAAATTTATTGGTTTATTGAACTGCGAAACAAAATGGTAGAAAACTGATAAGTTATCCATGTCCAAAGAAATTCTGGTTCGTCTTAACAACATAGATCTGCTCATATAAAACTGATGTGCAGACTTATGATGCCAGGTACCCATATAAGCAATCAGCTAATTAAATAAAATATCTAGTTAATGATTATCTAATTTAAGGAAAGATATAATGGTTAGGTTGTAGACACCAGTGGATTAATGATTGACATTAAACAAAGTGAAAGCTTTTACAGATACAAGAAACATTCCCTTTTCGACATTGTTTATCTCTGTGATCAATTAAATACATGAAGATCAAAATAGTGCCTTGTAACTATTGCAATGCCCTTGCTTAGGATTCATAATGAGAAAAAATATGAGACACAAAGTCGCCCATATAGGAGAGAAATTGAGAGAGAGTCACTTAAAATGGTTCTGCCACATATAATGTAGGCCTCTCACTGCACCTGTGAGGAAGTGTGATAGTATTAATCTCAACCAAGATAGAGCCAAACTTAACATGGACATCCAAAATGAAGAAAGATATGAAGAAGCATGGAATCTGTGATGACCTAGTCTTAAACCATATTAAAAGGAAGAAACATATTCATGTACCCAACTCCAAATGAACGGGACTAAGACCGAGTTAAGTTGAGTTGAGTACATAAGTAATGACCCGCCATCTTACTGATTGGCTGCCGTCATTTGGCTACCATATGTGTGTAGTTATAAGTTATGTAAAACAGATATGTTGTTCAATTCTAGTTATCCTACTATTAGTTGACCAAGTTAACTTTTCTACCGCTTGTAGTTTCGTAGATGCTCCTGAGATTTCCTTTAGTAAGCTAATATTTTCTTTTATGTTGAAATATTGTTTGTGTTCTTGCATCTGGATCCACTTGCATAATGGCACTGCATAAGTGCAAGGGAATAAATTAAAAGGAAATAAAGATGCAATTTCGATCATCGTACTTTTCTATCCATATCAGTTTTATCACTCCACTTTTCTTTTACATTTTTAAAGCCTAATAATCACTCCCCTCAATTCACATCAACTACAACTCTTTATCTATGTTCAGTCAAAATCACTATTCAAAGCATGTGTATATACTAACCAAACAATCAAACTTTCTGTAAACTAACAAAACCTCAAATCCACATAGGTATTCCAACCCGTTCCAATATTCAAGCCCTTATTCCAATCCATTCTGAACATTCTAAACTACCCGTTCTCCTGTATTATCCCCCTCATACCTCTTTGTTTTCTCTCCTCATCATCTCCTACTCTGGCAATCCCCACATGTGAATCTGCACATCACATTCTTCTCTGATGTCATGATGCAAAAGTATACTCAATTTGTAGATACTGCAGAAAGTTTTGATATGGTGATGCAATAATGAAGTAGTCAGTCCACAAAACACACACAATAATATTATTTATATATATATATATATAGGTCTTATTCAAATGAGAACCTGTGAGAACCATTTGGATCCAACAAATAATACTAAGTTCCAACTCCAAAAAAATAATAATAAGAACCAACACATATCAACGAAGATCCAACAAATATCAACTTGTTGGATCCTAGTTGTTCTCACAATATTTAGGTTCTCATTTGAACAACTACCTATATATATATATATATATATATAGAGAGAGAGAGAGAGAGAGAGAGAGAGAGAGAGAGAGATTTTGCATTCCCGTATGCTTCGTCACTGATTAAATTGTCCATTTCTTATATACATAAGGAGTTATATGCACTATTGTCATTGGAGATTTAGAAAAGGGGCCAAAACATGAATTTTGGAAAAATGGGGTTATCTGAAATACTTGGAAAGGTCAAGGGGAGATTATGGCCCCCCTTGGCCTTAAGTTGGCTTCATCAATCGACCTTCTATTAAAATGTTGTTGGTAAAAATTGTATTCCAAAGGTCTTGGGGTTTTATGAAGGGTAGAGGTTTCTTTTTGTTGTTTGGAGTTATAGGGTAAATTGATGTTTACAACCCACGCCAGTTAACAGTAATTGAAAGCATGTTTGCTGATCTATGCAAAATTCCAAATGGAAGTGGGAGTGCGCTTATAGTTAAAGGGAAAGGAAATGTGAGGAGTGACTGAATTGAAATGGGAATTGAGCAAGATTGTGGAAGTTGCAATGTAAGTGTGAAATAATGAAATATGCTCTCTCTTTAGCCGTTTACTTTCATCAGTATTTATTTCACATGATTTCGTTGCATAAATCAAGTTCGCTGTTATTGCTTGTAGAAATATGTGCCTTATATGCTTACAGACTGTAAAAACTTTCTTTGTAGGTTTAGTCCTGATAAAGAAACTTCTATGGGCTTAGTGCAGCATGAAGGTGGCCCTTGTGGCGTTTTAGCAGCTATACAAGTAAATTTCTTGAGTTTCAATATACCTTCTCAATGTCATTCACGTCCTATCACTTGCATTTTATGATCGAGTTACCCTTTTTCTTTTTGGCAGGCTTATTCCTTTTGCAATTTACTTGAAAATAATTGAGTTCTCAATTTTCTAACTGCATTTAGGAAAAAATATGTACTCCTTAATTCTGATTTACATGAACAAAGTTTATTGATAAACATATAAAGTGATTGTTGTTAGGATTTAGAAAATTTCATAAAAATAGGGGTCATAGTCAGTATGTGTCAGAAAATCCTCCAAAAGATGCTTGTTTAACTTAACGCTTTGTGGTAGCGTGATAAGGTGAGAACATGCTTCGATTTATGTTGATATTTTAGTTTGATGGTGCAAAATCTGATGATTGTTAAGGGCTTTTTAATAAAGAAACAGTAAAATGGCCTAAATATTGGGTGAAAAGGAAGAAATCTCAGTTATGATGTAATCTTTTTAATAGTAATCTTTCTCAGGTTTCTATTCTACCCAGGTAAAGATTCACTCATCTTGTATTTTGCAGATATAGGATAAATATTCCAATTACCGTTTCTTCTTCTTTCTTTTTTTTTTTTCTTAAAAAGATAAATTTTTAATCCTTTTAATGTGAAATTTATTTTTTATAGCAGTACATTCAGATAAATTAATGTTTAAATTTAGAGAACATGTTTTGGTTCAAGATCCTTAAATACTACTCATCTGGTTCCTTATAAATGATCAAAATCTTGGACCTGATTCTTCCTCGGCTCCGAGGACAGTGACGTAAGTTGCAATAAAACACTACATGACTCGGAAAATTTGGTATCAGTTTCGAAACTCTAGAATACGTGTATAAGAATATCAGTAAACCTTTACCTAGAAACTTCACGCTTGGTCCTGCATCAGAATGCTTGCATGGTACTCCTTACATGTCACGTACCATGTGACTCCCTTCAAAATGATTTAAAGGCTAATTTATGTAATCAGATCCTCTTTGACAATGTAAGAGTTCTTGTGCAATCAAGTTTCTTCCTCCATTGATTTTTTTCATTGCTAGAATTCTTTGTTTCCGTATTTTTATCTTGAGTTCAAACTTCTTTATCTCAAACCTGTCCAAATTCCAGTGAGTATCTCTGGAAACTGTTATGAGCGATGCAAATAACTGTGAGAACTTATTACAATTTCTAACTAGCTGATTAAGATGTCGAATATAAACAACAGTCCAACCCAAGTCTTATGCATTGTAGCTCTGGGGGATGCCACCCTACCATGAGCATTTTCCAGGGTCGGGCCAGATACACCTTTCTCAGGTGGACCACAATAGATCAGACTTTACCCCCCATCTGCTTAGCTTGAGTAATGTCGTTGCACTCTGTTAGGATAGGTGTGACTTCTTTGGGCTTCATCCGTCTGGGCATTACTTATAGAATCTGCAGTAATTAATCTTGATGAGAAAAGATTGTTTCTCTATTCGACTATATTTGTTACCAAGCTCAGTCAAAAGTCAGGCCCAACATTTGGTTCCAGATATTTTTTAATTTTTTTTAACTATCAGTTACATTTGCATTATTTGATGTAGAAATATGTCTCCCTTGTGCATTTAAATAGGGGGTCCTTTGTTATTTATACTCATTGTTATCGTTACTGGAGATTTTCAGTAATTTCCAAAAAGAAATTGATCATTCATTATTGATTCCAATTGTAAACTGTTTCTTGCATTTCCCTAACATGTTTTATCTAGAGTAGATGTCCGTGGCGTATATTTATCCATCATAATAATTAGAGGTGATACATGCTAAATTGCTAATTAAAACTTTCTCTCCCTTGGAAATACATTATCTGGACTTCTGATGTTGGTCCCACTAGAGCTCAATATAGGCTAGAGGGGGGGGGGGGGTGAATAGCCTATTTAAAGTTTCTTTCTTTAAAACAGATAGTTTATAAAAATCAACCTTTAATGAAAAACT
>JAOWAN010000043.1:5770026-5783114 GCA_028566635.1 Lobelia cardinalis
TCTCTCTCTCTCTCTCTCTCTCTCTCTCTCTCTCTCTCTCTCTCTCTCTCTCTCTCTCTCTCTCTCTCTCTCCTATATATCCCTCTTCACACATCCGTCTCTATCATATGTGTTGGGTGAAGAGCTAAGACAGAAGTCACATCATGCTGTCTTCACACACAAAAAACACACACTGAAACTCATACTTTTACTTTCCCTCTAGAACTTGCTCTCTCTGGTAACAGCTATACTCAAAAAGGATAAGAGCATTTTTTCACTGTTAACGAACATGTGAAACTCTAAATTCGGGTAGGGTTAAGAAGAAGCTCAATTTAGGTTAGAAATTGCAGCTCGATTTCGATTGGAAACTGTTGTAGATCTCCGGCTGCCGTCGGTAGGGAGGACGTGAAGTCGTCAAACTACTCCGGGAACGATCATAACCGGAAGGAGAAGGCCGTTGCCGGCAGAACCACCGGAAAGGAGGCGATCACGGTTCTAACCGAGGTGTCGAAGGAGAGCATTGGGGAGAAGTACATGGTGGACAGGGAGCTCGGCCGCGGCAAGTTCGGAATGACTTTTGTATAGATCAGAGCTCGAGGGAGCTGCTGGTTTGCAAGAAGGAGGTTTCCAGGGAAGGGTGTTCAATTAGGGCTTTGTTATGATGTTTTGATTCTGCCATGGACATTGAAAGAGAAAGGAGAAAAAGCTCTTTTGCAGAGTCTCTCCTAACCCTCCTGTTTCTCTCTCTCTCTCTCTGTAGCTCTCTCTCTCTTTCTCTCTCTAAATTGCCAAAAAGAAGAAATTACACTTCGATTCAACAATTGCTTAGATTGAAAAAGAATAAGGGACAGAATAAGGAGAATTTTCTCTCGAGACTGTTTAAGGCTCGTTGGAGATGATGACGATGATCGGAGAAGATGGGGAAGTCCTGTTTGGGGTGAGAGATTCAGCAGCCCGTCTATGAAGAAGAGGGAGAGGACTGAGGATTGTGGGAAGAATGGAGGAATGACGATAGAGATACTTCAGAGTGTGGGAGAAGAGAGGGAGGGGTAGGTGAGTAGGGCAGGCTGCTTTCTCAGGCCTAGGGTCAGCCGCCTGGCATCAGCTGTGCCACATCAGATGTCAAGTACGGGGCAATTTGGGAATAATGGGTGAACAGTTAAAAAACCAACTATTTAAGAAATCCAAATTTCCCAAAACTGCACAAATATACCCTCCAAACGCACCCTAAGTTTTTCCGTTGTCCATTTTCTGACGAGTACAAGTTTTTGAAAGATGGAATATTGCTGCTTTTGTTTGTGATTCACCATCTATATAATATATGAAGAAGTAAGTTGATTCCAGACTTCCTAATTCCTATGTGGTCCGGCACTCAAAAAGTGTTTTTCGGCAAGGTATCGTGATCTACTCACGACGAAAGTAATGGACCACAGGAAAACCAAAATTTCTAGTAGCCAAATCTTGTTAAACAGATAAGATTACATCCACATAATTCTAAGAAGCTAATATTACTGTATGCTTTCTTAAATATCCCTAAAAGCCTGATGGAAAGTAACTGAAAATTCACTGATTGGTAATGGAAATATGGTGAGGTCAAATATAGTAAGTTTTTGCATTGGAAATCAAGAAAAAGTTTGATAATGATATGCCAATTAATGCTTTCATTTTAATTACAGTGTAAACACTTGGACATTTTTTGTAATCTTTAGTATTGCTCTTAGGGCACTTGTTAGCATGATCCAGTACTACTGAATAAAGTCCATTTGCTCCTGCATCATTAGTCCTTTTGAAAATTATTGTTTTATCTCCTTTTTTACCTTTTCTTGGCAGACTCCCAGGAATACACTTTCTGATATGCTCTTTTAGTTTTTTGCAGAGCCTTGGTCAAAAGTATGGGTGAGATTTTGTTTCTATGTGGAAGTAATAAAACAGCAACGATTGCATCTCTGAGTAATCTTGACTTTGAGATTGGAGTATCAGATGAAAGTTCAAAGGACGAGGTAAGATGCATGCAGACTTGTGCACTTGTGTAATATTGTGAGGGTATGGTGAAAATAAGTTCCTTATACTCGTGAATTCCTCTCACTTCTCATAACAACACTTTATATTGATTTCTTTGCTGTCTTACAGGTCATTATAAAGGTTCTTGAAGGCCTTTCAATCGAGTCCAGTTGTGATTTGCACAAAGTTCTGACAGTCAGCACATTCACTTCATTGACGAGTGCGATTCAGAGGCTCGAAGAAATTATTCCTATTTTCCGAAGTCGTATGGGGGCATTGTTATTCCTAATATCCGCCTTGCTTTCTCGAGGGCTGGTATGTTGATGAAAATTGCAATTATAAAGTTCCCCTGAACTGCTGTCATGGTTTTCTTTTATCCTTTTCCTGTTAACCCCAGCAAATGCAATCACCAGCTATCCCCACCCGTATTCCTTGCATGCACCTTTATTGCTTAATGAAATAGGCTGATCAAGTTGTTTATGTCATTAATGAGAGCCATAATGATGAACTTAAACAAGAATATCTTGGATGTATAGCCTTAACATAGAATTTGTTTGCCCAGATCATCATTCTCAATACATTAGAAGTCCACATCTAATGAGAAAATTGGAGCTGATTAGAAAATCCCAGTGACTTCTGTAAAAACTTCTTACCCCTTAAAATGCAATTCCAACTCGGCTAGAGAATCGAAGGGCAGGTGATATGTCTTTCTGTCCGTCCGGGTTGGCGGATTGAAAGATTGATCTTGATAACTGTTATAGTGAGTGATTATGCTGTCCCAAAAGAACACCAAAAAATGGGAACATGTTGAGGGAAATTAGAACCATGGGAAGCCAGAATTACTAAAATGGGGACAAAGTCCTTGTACTTGATATGCCATTTGACTTTGCATGCTAATTTGATTTCTTCTCTATTCTCTGTCAACCTTCAAGTTTTGTGAAAAACGTTGATTTCTTTGAAAGACCTAATACAATGTTTATTTGGTACGCAAGTTCTGTTTCATGTCATTTGAACTACCATGATATGTAATATATACTGCTATGGCATGGAATGGAATGACATGTCTTTGAGACGAAATAGGTACTTAAGATTAGAAAGCAAACTGCCCTGTAACTAGAAATTTATGAGAACAGTGCTATTTTTAGGACTTTTCATTGACTTATATTCACAAGCATATATCTGTTGAGAACAGCTAATTGTCCTGGCAGGCCAGTAGAGGTCCTTTTTTCGTGTAGTTTGGTATACAAGCTTCTTTACAGCTCTGACAGCATGGTCCAAGATTTCTGTCATACATGTTGGTAAATTGTGAGCTGGGACGTTCCCACTCTCTAAAAGCTCACAATAAGCTGTAAGAAGGGTTGCACAGTACGTACATCTTCAAAAATACCTAGTTGACCAGTTGATTAACTTGTAATATGAATCTGCAAAATTAATTGATAACTATTAGACAAAGGACTGAAATTTGCATGAGTAGTTGCATAATAAAGTAGATGTTCGCACTTTTCACTGGCTATGAGCACTTTAAGATGTTTCTTTGTCAAGTTTATCAGATAGTGCTTTTATCGTTACGAGGTGCATGTGGGAAAACTTACATTAGGTCGGATGGATATGCTAATTCCTCTGTTTTCCTCTTCTCAGGACAATGTCGAATCTGACAGGGATGACCCAAGTCAACCTCTAGTTACTGCTCCTTTCGGGCATGCTTCACAGGTATTCAGAGATGCTATTGTGTTTTGTATGATTTGCTTGCCTTTTAAGTGTACAAGAAAGTTTCGTAACCTTGATTGTCACTGAACAGGAAATTGTGAACTTACTGCTTTCTGGAAGGGCTGTTGCTAATGTGTTTGATGGGAGGATGGATTTGGGTGGTGGCATGTTTGTGAAAGGCATTTCATCGACGGTGGAAGTTGGATTTCTCACTCTGCTGGAGTCCCTCAACTTCTGTAAGGTTGGGCAGTTCCTGAAATCCCCAAAGTGGCCAATATGGGTAGTGGGCAGCGAGTCTCACTATACAGTCCTATTTGCTCTCGATACCAAAGTCCAAGATGAGAATGAACTTGAAGGGAGAGAAACACAGATCCGGAGAGCGTTTGATGCACAAGATCAGAGTGGGGGTGGGGGTTTTATTAGTGTGGAAGGCTTCCATCAAGTGCTTAAAGAGACAAATATTAACCTTCCAGCTGAAAAGGTTGACCACCTCTGTGGTTCAGGTTTTATAGTATGGAGTGAATTCTGGCAGGTTCTCTTGGATTTGGACAAGGGTTTAGGAGGCTTAAAGGATTCAACAGGTTTGATGGGAAAAAAGGTTTTCGACCTTTACCACTTTAATGGGATTGCAAAGTCGGTTCCAAATGGCAGCCAAGCAGCTTCAGGAAGTGAGACTCCCATACAAAAACCTAGGCTTACGAAATTGAGAGTTGTGGTTCCCCCCAGGTGGACCCCTGAGGAGTTTATGGCGAATGTTTCATTGCCCTCTGGTTCTGGTGGAAATGACCCTAACAGTACAGACACTGTTGTTGAAGTGTCGAAGCCTGAGCCTTCTCAGCATGCACCTTTGGTTGACTGCATTAGGACGAGGTGGCCCCGTGCGGTTTGCAACTGGGAAGGAGACCCACCTAGTATAGTGTAACCGGTTTGGCTAGTGTTTTCTGGTTAAAGTAGAGTACACAGAACTCAAATGCAAATACACATATGGAAGCTGAAGGACGGGCTAGCATATACTATGACTTGGGTTCCGAATTGCCTCCTGTCTCGGAGATCGATGCAACACAATTTTTGCTGTGCAAAATACTGTAATGTCCAGATACAGTTTTCACAAAATCCGTCCATTTGGAAGGGGAAGGATTGGACCCTTAATTTCGTATTCGTTTTGAACTGCGCAAGTTTTTAATTTCACATTTCTGCTGATGAAGAACGGTTTCTTGAGTCAGCAATAAAACTCTTAAACATGGTCTTCGTTGTAGAGAGCCCTCTTAATGCTTCTCGTGTTTTCTTCTTTTCGCCCCTTCGGGTCATCTGTGTATTAACAGTTATAATGTTGTTGTACCAACAGACAACAGTGTTCTTTTTCTTCTTGCTGTTTGTCCTTGGACGGTTGGGCTTATTATTCTGGTCTTTTATATTTGATTTATAGAAGTTAATAAATTCTAAGACTTCAGAAATCAGAGCTGTTTTACTCTCTTTTATTTCGTTCTGCTTTTTCCCCTTCGGTGCTGCATCTCATGAAACAAATTGACTGAACATTTTCAAGTGAGCTTATTACTTGGATCACGAATGCCGTGTGAGATGATATTTAGCTTTTGATTTGATGAGTCCCAGCATTTTCTGAAAATAGTGATTTTTGATGGATCTCTTCAAGCTATGGGTTTCATTGATCAAGCAATAAAAAAGGTTAGGTATTAGACCATGTCAGAAAATAGGTTATAGAGACGAACACGAAAAAGAAAGACGTAGGTTGCAGTAATTTTTTTTGGGTTCAAAACAAAAGACCATCATAGAGGACGCTGATGATGTTTCTCCATGCTCCTCTACCATGGTTCCGTAAACCAACTGCTGAGAAGTGAGACCCACACACACACACACAAAAGGCCATTCCATGGTTAACAAAACTTCTAACAAGAGAAATTGAAAAGAATCACCCCATAGTTTGATCTTCCTTTGTGGTCTCATGTTAGAATCGTAGTAATGAAGCGAGAGCTTCTCTCTTTGTTCAAGGCCATTCCTTAATCAGATTCTGAGACAATCGAAGAATAAAAATAGTAAATCAGCAGACTGAAGTTCACATCAAGAAGGAACCAACCATTACGCCTCTAGTTGTTTATGGTTCTTCATGTACGTCTCGTACAAATTAGGCACCTCTCCTGTGTAAGGCAGCATAAACAACTTCACAAACTTCTCTTCTCTCCTCTGTACGAATTAAAATTGGAAAGAGAGACTGTTTACTCTTAACAAGCTTATGCTCTTTCAGAATCTTCAAAACTTCATTCCTAGGCTTCACCCGTTTCTCCAATCTATAAGTAAAAAGTGCAGGGCACGAGGCCAAGTACCAGGTGTATAATCAAGCTCCTAATGTAAAATTCCGGTTTCTGTCTAATTGCAAATTTCGATTAAGACAAAAGGGAAGGGTGAGTCATGACCACAGCAAAAATTTACTAGAAAGAGATCAAAAATTACGGATTAGCATAAATCTATGTATTCTACTCGAAAGGGTGCCAGAAATTTTATGTAGTTAAATGTTTCGGTAAATTATAAAGGGGGTCAAAAGCTAATAATAGTAATAAGTATATTTTTTATTGATTATAAAATGACAAAAGTGCATATTAATAGGGGTGAGGTGGATGCCCCATTACATATGCTGGAGAGGCGCCAACAAGTTCCTGAATGAGAAAACTACGCTTCCATTGCCGCCTACTCAACCAAGTGGTGTCTCCTTCCTTTTCGATGCAGAAAGTAGCAATTATAACCTACACTCTGATTTCCAGATTCTCGTATTTCCGGAAAGTTGGTCAAAGACGAAAAGTCAACAAAACATCTCTAAATCTGAACATCCCCCCACAATGAGTACACCCAGACTGTCTTAAAAGTTTTGAACTGGAGGAACTCCCTGTTGTACTTCTTCAGCCACTTAACATAAACATGAAGAAGAGAAAAGCCAACAATTGCTCCTCTAGTTTCACCACTGTTAAGTTCCCCAGTCAGACTGCAATACATAACAGGCATAAATGGGGAGACATTGTTTTGATCAAAGGTCCAAGCTCGAGACAGTGGTTGAGATCCTTTATGTAGACCCAAATGTTTCGGGTTCCTGATACTGTCAATACAACACTTTGTTCGAGCTTTTTTTGAGATACATTAGTCCCTTTTCTCCCAAATTCACTCTCCTTCACCCATTGGATCAGATCCTTTCCAACTTATAGTAGTGGATATCACATTGGTCGTATTTGTTTGTTTGTCTGCCAGTAATGAAACATGGCCATCATCAACATCCTCAGGCCCAAGGTTTGGCATAGGAGTCGAGTTAATCAGTGACATTCTCCAAACTATTAAGTGAAAAATGCAGGCCATGAGGCCAAGTACGCATGTGTACGTTCAAGCTCTTTGCTGTTGAATTCCAGTTTCTCTCGAATTACAGATTCGGAGCAACACAAAAGGGGAGGGAGACTGGGAGAGTCCTGACCAGAGAAGAAATGTTGGAATCGGACCAACCAAAGCTCCTTATAAAGACACCAAATTTTTTTATCTATTCTAGTCATACTAGGAAAACCCAATTGCCCTTCAACTCTATGCAAATCTTGAGGCAATATTTGGAGGTGTTACGGGTAAGCATGCACACATCTTTTTTGAGGGCTTGAACAACCTTATCTTGAGAGCCAACCATTACTCGTCTCAAATAACAGATATTGGTTATGATATTTTTTTAGTCAACGCATTCCCACGTTATGCTTGATGAGCCTGACGAGATTCATTCCGGAAGAGCCCTAATTTTTGGTTTTAGGGTTTGGTCGGCTATGTAGAGTGGAATTTGAGGTACTGAAAAGACATCTTTGATCTGGGTTTAGCCTAAACCACCAACTTGTTGTAAAAGACTGATAATTAACTGGGGATTATGAGTGGAGTTCAAGTGACTAACATTTGAAGAAGCTTCATCTCAGAGAAACCAAGAGAATTGACAAGGTAATCCTTTAGTTGTTGATTTTCTCTGTGTACGTTTCGTACAAATTAGGCATCTCATCCTTGCAGGGTAGCACAAAGCACTTCACTTACATCTCCTCCGTACGAGTTAGAATTGTGTAGAGTTACTCTTTAATAAGCTTATGTTCTTTCAGGATCTTCAAAACTTCATTCCTAGGCTTCACCTGTTTCTCCAAACTATAAGTAAAAAAAGGCACCGCATGAGAACAAATACACAGGCATATATTCAAGCTCCTGGATGTCAAACTCCACTTTCTGTCAAATTGCAGATTTGGAGCAATCCAAAAGGGAAGTGAAGGGGAGTCATGACCAGAGCAAAAATGTTAGCATCAGACCACCCAAAGATCCTAAAGCACCAAGCTTTCTATCTATTGTGGTCTTACCATTTGCACAAAGCACAATAAAACCAGAAAAAAGAAGGGTCGGGATTCGTCGTGAGGAATACCCAATTCCCCTTCAACTCTAGCAAAACGCCTTGAAGCTTAGCTTCAAGCTTCTGCAGACATGTTCTTGGGTAGCGAACAATTAACTTTTCAATTTGCTCATTGGAAAAACCGTAATTCCCTAACAAGGAGATAAGTGGAGGCAATATTTAGGAGATATCAGTCGCAAGAAGCCACACATCTGTGTTGATGGCTTTAACAACCTTATCATCAGAGCAGCCCACTAATATAATTGTCTCAAATAACTGATATTGGGTATCATATTTGTATTCAACACATTCCCACCTTTTTTCTTAATGAGCCCGACGAGATCCGACCCGGATAAACCAAGCTCTCCAAGAGCCCTAACTTTGGTTCGAGGGTTTCTGCTGCTCCCTAACCAGGAGAAGCGATCAAGAAATCCGCCGTCAAATTACAATCTTTCTGATATGTTTTGAGTCTGTCACCCAAACATAACTGTAACATCAAAGTTGTTTTGTCTCAACTTCTAATCTTCTCCTTGATGTTGGAAGAGTGCTCCCTCTTCGTCTGTATTCCCTCATCCCCTCACTGCCTCACACTCTATCCTTCATTCCAAATTGTGGACCCTGCATGTCCCTAACTTTCCCTCTCCAGCAAGTATGCTCCACTCCCACTCCTAGGATGATATATGGTGCAAGATTTAAAAAGTAGTACTACTTCTTTAAGTGTGTCCTTAGTTACTAGGGTAATTAATTAGTGCCTCTGTTATTTTTTTATTTTTATTTTTTGTTCTTTCATAATTAATATTTTTCTATTAATTATATTCTTTCTTTTCATTTCAGTTCCACCTTTATTGCACTTTAACTCCTTTTTCATTATTATTTTTCAGTTCAGTCCCTTCGTCATTGAACCATTTAACAATTGTTAGTCCTGTTAAAAAAAAAAAATTCCTGCTTCCGTGACCTGGGGCACGAACTTACACTAGTTATTTATAACAGAGTAGGGCTTTATTGGCTAACAAGTAGGACCAAACTTTTTTTCCTTGCGAGTAGTGAGTTGATACCTGCGGACCTAAAGCTCCTTCGTACGGATATCATTAGTTAACCAATGCTAAATCAACTTCCAACTACTTAAGTTGCCTCATCTCCTCGCTCCTCGCTCCTCGTCAGGCCTCACTAGCCTCGCATCAATATCATCGAGATGATCACCATGGACCTCCATCAGTTTGCCAGAAGCAAGAATGGGAGGTTTAAGGATTCTGACTGCAGGAATGAACAAGTTGTACAAACCGTAGTCGCTTGGAGGTCATAAAATGCATTCCAGAAGACTTTGTGAGAGATCTTCCCGTGAACATCCTCAGGTGGATCAGGTGGATCAGGTGGATGATTCTTTGGCTTTCAAAGAGAACATTTTATATGGGGCCAAGTTATTCAGAAACAAGTACAACGCATTTTAAGACTTATCAACATGTAAAGATAAAACATCAAAAGTCAATAGAACTTGGTAGGGTGGTAGTCAACACATGAACTGAGTATTTATGGAATGGAAAATGCTTCACCACTAGAAAATTGCATGTTATTCATTAAATCTACACATGTGAAAAAGATAGTGTTAACTTAAGTAACACATGTAAAAGATCAGAATAGTTCTAGTAGCATCAGAAAGACTCTCCAAGAGTTTAACCATTCAGGCACACCAAAGGGAAAAAAGATTGTGTGTTGTCTTCATAGTACCTAGCAACAAAATGGAAGCAACACATTGTCCACCTAAACAAAACTTTGCTGACCCTGTTTGTTTGCCATGTAAAATGGCCCTCATTAACATCTCCAGGTAAAGGTTTCCATTGGAGCCGAGTTTTACTGTGGCATTCTCGCAAATTGTAACTGTTAACCTCAGTTAGCTTCCCATACAAAATTGTAACTGTTGCTCCCTATGCTAGAGTGAAAGCATTAAGGGGTGATGCTGTAGAAGCACAATCTGAATGGGGTATTAGATGTTGGGCTAATTAATTTCATGGTACTCCATAGGGAGCAACAGATTGAGAATTAGAAATAGGTAGATCAACAAAGAGAATTATGAATCTTTTTTTTTAACTTGAGAAATAGAAAACGGTGGATCAACAAAAAGAATGATGAAAGAGACAGTGATGACGAAATGGACGGATGCCATTATTGAGATTTAGGATTTTAGGAGTGGTCCATATTGACCACTTCTGAGGACACCTTGCTCAAAATCTATCTTTAGGCAACTTCCTTTAATTAGACTGAAGTAATATATAAAGTCTTCTTCACAAACCGAAGGACCAAAAATGAACAGTGAGATTAAACCAGCACATGAAATTATCCTAATAATTAAAAAAAAACATAGGACCTGTCAAGTCAGTATATCTTCAAGATCAATCATATAAGATTGTGATGTGGTGATATCTAATTCTACTGAGACTCCCAATTGAATGTGATCCTATGTTCAAATTTAATGAGGAACAGAGACCGTGAAGAACTCATTTTCACCTGTCATTGTATGTACTACAGAAGAATATGAAAATGTAACATGCAATGATGGTGTCAACTCGATGCATAGTGATATATCTTTATTTATTTGTTAAATTCAAAATAGAGGACCATAACAGAGGACACTGATCGTTGATGGTTCCAAAACCACCAACAAAAGTTGCTCCAAGTAAGCAAGGCCATGGCTAACAAGACATCACGAGAAAGTGAAAAGAATCGCCTCACAGAAAAACTAGACAAATTGATCTTCATCTGCATTCCATGCTAATGTTCAAGGGCATTTCATGACGAAGACTCAGACACAATCAAAGAATGGAAATAATACATCAGCATACTGAAGGTTAAGCCTTTAGTTGTTGTTTCTTGTTCTTGGTGTACATCTCGTACAAATTAGGGACCTCGTCCTTATAGGGCAGCACAAACGCCTCTATAAACTTCTCCTCCGTACAAGTTATAATTGAACAGAGAGACCGGTTACTCTTAACAAACTTATGTTCTTTCAGGATCTTCAAAACTGCATTCCTAGGCTTCACCCGTTTCTCCAAACTAAGAGTAAAAAACACACCATGTGAGGTCAAGTACACAGGTGTATATTCAAGCTCTTGGATGTAGAATTCCAGCTTATGTCGAATTGCAGATTCCGAGTAAGACAAAAGCATAGGGTAAGTCCTGACCAGAGCAAAAATGTCGGCATTGGACCAACCAAAGCTCCTGAAGACACCAAATTTTTTATCTAATGTGGTCTTACTATTTTTACAAAGTACAATAAAACCATAAAAGAAGGCTACGGGTTTGGCCCGAGGAATACCCAATTCCCCTTCAACTCTATGCAATTGTCTTGAAGCCATTCAAACTTCTGCATACAAATTCTTGGGTACCCAACAATTAAGTTTTCAATTTGATCATTCGAAAAACCGTAATTTCGGAACAAGACCATATTTGGAGCCATAATTTTGGAGGTATTACTCGCAACAACCCACACATCTTTCTTGATGGCTTTAACAACCTTATCATCAGCGCCGCCCAGTAGTTGTCTCAAATAAGGTATCATACTCCCATCCAAACCACTCCCACCTCTTTTCTTGATGAGCCTGACCAGATCCGAAGCGGATAAACCAATATCCCGAAAAGCCCTAAGTGTGGGTTCTAGGGTTTTGCCTGCTTGGTGCAGTAGAAATTGAGGTACAGAAAAAACGACATCTTTGATCTGGGTTTGGTCCAGACCACCGACTTGTTGAAACAGATTAATAATTAATTGGGGATTACGAGTAGATTTCAAGTGACTGACCTTTGAAGAGGCGGAAATGGCCTCATCTCTAGAGAAACCAAGCGAATTGATCAAGAAATCCACCATCAAATTATAACCTTTCGGAACTGCTGTTGCCGGCAGCGGCAACGGCGCCCCATTTGCAGATGTAGTTGTAGCGTAGTACGAGGAAGGTGATCTCAACACAGAAATACACAAGAAGTTTCTGGTGCATCTTGCATTTTTGAAGAATGTAATGTAATTTTTTTTCCTTTTTCCATCTACATTCTTTGTATTCCCTTCCTCTGCAATTTATTTTATTTTTCAATTTTTTAAAATTTCAAGCAATTTTTATGTTAATTGAATTATTATTTTTAAGTCTTAAAAAATATTATTGACAGTTTATATAATAATCTCACAAAATTTAAAATTTTATACTTTAAATTAAATAAAAATATGTTAGTTAATGATAAATAATTACGTTAAATATTACCTCTCTTTCACAATAATGACATGTTTGAATTAATACATAATTTATAAAGGAACTTTATAAGAGGGCATGCACTTGTAAAATAATGCTACACATACATAAAAACTGAAGATTAGAATATATAAATTTGAGATGTCATAAAATTTGAACAATCATCATCATATCAAGAATTGATGCTCCTACTTCAATTCTATTTGTTTTGATGTATGCATCGATCGATGTATATCAAATTTTTTTTTTGTATATATGATCCAAATTACGGCGGAGCCAAGCTTCATCTGCTGTGGGAGCGAAATTATAAAAGGCGCTCGAGAGCAAGGTTTCAAAAATATATATATATATATATCTTCGAAAGATTTGATGGATCGAATTCACAAAAAATAGAAGTAAAGGCAAATATCACAATAATTTATAAATAAAATGACGCAATTTTATTTTAAAGTATTAAAAATTTAAAATTTAAAAAAATAAATTTAAATTACAATAAGGACGGTAAAATTGAACGAAAAAAATAATTGAGGAGCAAAAGCTTTATTTTTTCCGACAAAGATTACTAGCATTCACGAATCTTTCATGATGTGAAATTGATCGATCCCACTAACTCTACTTAAATTCGCCCCTGATCCAAATATAAGTATCCCAAAAAATGGATTGGACAAAATACAGTTGGTAGTAACTTCTTAAAGAGAGTAGAAATTATATGGAGCGCCTATGCGCTCCTAGCAAGGAGCGCCTAGGTGTTTTTATTCATTTTATTATGTTATTTG
>JAOWAN010000043.1:5783214-5793974 GCA_028566635.1 Lobelia cardinalis
CAGCAGACCAAGTTTGCTGTTGGCTGACACTTGTAATAGACTAGGACAATAGTGGATCTCTCTCACAAATCCAAGTCGGACCAGCTTGGTAGAGGATTAGCCAGTTAGTTGGTGAACCTCTATACATTCTGTGTGCTTTACTTTCCAGCTATCTCCTTTCTGTTTTGATTACTTCATTATTTACTAGGCAAACTCAAATCCTCAGGATCAGATCACTCTGTTCTTCACAAAGGCATCCGACAGAGCATAAGTTTTTCAAACTTATATTTAAACAGATTTGTTTCCTAGCAAACTCTTTATTCTTCCGCTGCATTAAACCCCTTAATTAATTTAAGGGTGAGAATTTTGTTATTAAATCTGTTTACAAGAAAAAAATTGTAAATAGGCTATTCACCCCCCTCTAGCCTATATTGAGCTCTAGTGGGACCAACAGTACTGATCCGCCGTGGTAGGTATCGTGGGGGGTTCAGGCTTATGTATGATCTCTTTGTCATCTTCAATTGTTTCTGTACGTACAAATTAATGGCTGTTTTAGAATTTTTTGGGTTTTGATTATTTTCAGTTGTGGAGGGAGGGACTAGTGGGATGTATTATTGATTGAGCGGTTAAGTAATGGATGGTGGTGGTAGTGGATTTCTGGGTTTTGATTATTTTAAAGAATCTATTTTGTGATGTTATTGGCTTTCTGGGTTCCTCCTCTACTTTGTCCATTCAGTAGAACTAGTTCTTGTGAGTTTGTTGAGAAGATATCCAATTTTTCAATTCATTGTTGAGAAGATGTCCAATTAGTAGATCTAGTTCTTGTGCTTCTGGGTATGGTTGAGTTTGGAGGATGGTTTGCCAAAATAGGGCTCATTTTCAAATGGTGGACAGAAAAAGAGTTCAAATTTAAAATGTGGACAACATAAGAGTTTTAGCACATCATTTATGAGAATTTATTTAAGAATTTTCATAAAATGAATTCTATTAATTTATGATTTATATGAGAATTTAAGGAGATCTATTTTAAATAAAAAAAATGGATGGAACAAATATAAATTAGAATAAAGTTAAATTTAACATAAATTCACATATGCCTTATATGAATTCTATTAATTATTATGAAAATTCGGCTAATTTTTTTTATTTAATTAGACTATTTAATTAAATGTGTACTTAAACTATTTAATATACTAATTAAAGAACAATTTCCATACGCTATGTATGAATTCTATTGCTGATTATGAGAATTTACTTATTATTTATGAGAATTGTCTATATTCTCATATTTGATTTGCTAAAACGTCCACATTTCAAAATTTAACCACTTTTTGTCAAATGATACGAGTTTGGAGATTTTTAATTTTCAGCAGAATTTTGATTTATTGGTCAAAATCCAGTGTTTGGAGGTCTAATAGAGGGCAGTGATTTCTGATGGTAGTCGGGAGAAAAGAATTAAAGGAGGAAACTGAAGATGAACTGCAATCTTGGGGTTGAGAAGCTCAAAGTATGTTAGACTTTTGGGACTAAAAATGGTAAACACATTACTCCATATATCATCTGCTAACAATGATTACAAGTTCAGCCAATAGTATGCATTGTGAAAATACTCTTGTTTCTAGTAGTGATAAAGCTAATATGAAGATAACTCATCACTTGGTGATCCCCAGATGAGGAGAATATTAATAGGTCCTTGTTTGCATAATTTTCTAGCACTTGGTAAATAATTGTTTTGAATAAATCAAACTGCCCTTCTACAATCTTTTTCACCGGAATCTGCAGCTTCATCTGAATTAGTGGCTATTAAATTCATGAATTAAGAAGAAAAAGACACCTAAAATTGATAAATTAATACTTAAATTATTTTTAAGAAGGGCCAAATGTGTCTTTAACCGATGAAAAGAGCATAATTGTCTTATCATTATTTTTTATTTTTCCCCCAACTATATTTCTTTCATTTTGGCCAATTTCAATGGACGATAACTAACGGACTTAACCTCAGAAAGGTGAAGCCAAACGGAAAAAAATATACTCAAAAATATAAAAAACATAGTGGGATCCCCTTTTAACCCTAAAATATAAATCAAAGAAAAATATTGCATCCTTCGTTGTTGTTGTTCCTAGTACATAGAGCATATTTACATGTTATAATTAACATAATACAGGGGTGGGGTGGGTATATTTGTGGTACGTATGTTATAGAATTCCCTCAGTTTGAAGTTAGATGAAGCGACCCATAATTGTACCGAAACCCAAAAGTTCACCATGTTCTCTTGAGGAGCTCTATAATTCTTTTTCCTGAGATGAGAAGATAATCTTTGGGATTCACTGTCGAAATGGCGGCGAGGATAATTCTAAGACTCAGGTCTAGACGGGCGTAATGCATTACATTCGACTCTGGTAAGTTGACTTTAAATTAGCTACTCTAGATCGCAACCTGTCATGGTTGGGAGTTAAAAATATAGTAAAATGACTTTACTTTGGTTTTGTACTATTTTGAATTGTATGTTGTGCACTGGCTGTTCGATGATATGCTTGACAGAAGACACACAGATGTAATGTAATGTACCAGCTTTGGGTTTTGATAGGTTCTTTCATGGCTCTGCCCGTTGTTGTTATCACTGTTATTTTCCTAATCTTGGGAGGTAGTTCATTTAGATTGCTAGGTAGTGCAGTTTTTGATTGTTATATTTATTTGTTAATGCGTTTTGCTGAAGATAAAGTGTGTGTAAATAGAAAACTTGCTATGCTTAAGTAGTATTTTTCTCTTTGCTTATTTTAGTCAACGAAATAATCTTTATTGTAGTTGAGTTCTAGGATTGAAAATGTACCTAGTTTATTGTTGGAAACTACGCTAGTAAGCATTTAGAAATCTTGTCATGTTTGACTATTCCTTTGCATATCAACTGCTAGACAAACTACTCCCTAGAAAGCTGATCAATTTTTTAAAATTTTCGCCAACTGAAATTTCCATTTCTCTAACAGAGCTACTGTCACCGAAAACAAATTATTGGGAGGATAACAGAATGGGGAGAAGCCTGCATTTCTGCAACAAAACATCGCTTATGCTTAGTATGTATATTTCTCCAGTAGCGAATTTTCGAAGATTCTCTCTTTGGTCAATGAAAAAAGACCCAGATCTCGAATCAGCTTTATCTCGAAACCGCCGTTGGATTGTCAATAATCAGATCAAGAACATAATTCTTCGATGGCCTGACCAAGTGGTGTCGGTTAATCTCCTTCAGAAAAAGTTTAAGTCTCTTGATCTGCAGGGAAAAGCTCTCAATTGGCTAAAAAAGTATCCATGTTGCTTTGAAGTCTACCTTGAGAATGATGAATACTACTGTCGGCTAACCAAGAGAATGATGTTTCTGGTACAAGAGGAAGAATCTGTGAAAGACATGCTAGAAGCAGTATTTGTTGAGCGACTTGCGAAGTTATTAATGATGACCTCAAATCACAGAATCAATGTCTCAAAGCTTAATGAACTGAAGAATAATTTTGGATTTCCTGATGATTATTTGATTAGAATCATACCTAAGCACCCTGAAATGTTCCGGATAGTTAACTATAGTGGGAGAAGGATTTCAATGGAGATTGAGCTGATTTCCTGGAATCCGGACTTTGCAGTTTCTGTGATTGAAACCACTGCTCGAAAGCAGAATGGCCAGCCGTCCTTTCCTTGTTCACTGCCCTCGTCTTGGGTGAAATCATGGGAGAGATTTCGCGAATTTAATTCAACCCCCTATATATCACCTTACTTGGATCCGAAAGGTTTAGTTGATGGGTCAAAGGAACTAGAGAAGAGAACAGTAGCGTTGGTACATGAATTGCTCTCACTGACATTGTGGAAGAAAGCATCAATCATGAAGCTAGGTCACTTTAAAAGAGAACTTTGTTTGCCAGAGAAGTTGAATGTTCTGCTGCTCAAGCATCCTGGAATATTCTATGTTTCAAACAAGTATCAAATATACACTGTCCTGCTTAGAGAAGGATACAATGGGTCTGAACTGGTTGATAAGGATCCACTTGTTGTTGTAAAGGAGAAATTTGGCAAACTGATGCAGGAGGGACTTCATGAATATAACAGGAGGCACCATTTACTGAATTTAGAGAAGAAGAGAAAGAAAGGATTCATTCCGATTAGAGAAGAGACTAGGAAGCAGCTGAAAGGTGGAATCTCTGAAGAAGAAGAAGATGCTCAGGGAGGAGGAGATCTGGGTGGCATATTTGACCCAGAAGAAAGAAAAAGATTCTATAATGTTCTCTTTGATGACTCTACCCCTTGAGTGCTTCGACAGAGGTATGTTCTAGAATCTTTTTACTGAGTTTTGAAAAACTCTTCCAGATTAGGGAGTCTTTATTTGTTTGGCTGTGGTCTCGTGAAAGCTGCTGATTCAATGTTGTGCACGTTATGATGCTTCCATAGATGGCTATAAATAATCGGTGCTATCTCTCTTTTTTATTGTGTTTTGAAAACTCCCCCAGATTAGTAAAATTTGTAATGCATGGGTACATATTTGGTTAACCCATGATAAGTATGGATTCTTTAGTTCACTGATCCACCTCTCTTTGTGGACACTGAATGGAGGAACCTCAACCACCCACATCATGCTTCAACAGCACCAGACAAGAATAGAATTCTGAAGTTATATCATGTCTTTCATGTTTGTTAAGAGAACATCACTCTTGATTTATTACATTCTCTATTTAATACATTGTGGATCGTTGCAACTGTAATTGGATCAGTTGAATGTTATATGAGAACAATAGAACATCATAACCATTAACCATTTCCATTTCCATTCTGACTTATTTGCGGGCTTGGAATTGCAATCTTGATATATTTAATATGAATTATATTTATTTAGGTTGCCATAGAGGTCAACTTATGCTTGAATGATGTCATTGACTGGTATCCCAAAGAATTTAAGGTCTGAAAGTTTATTCGGATTGAGGCCAAATGTTCTTGTGTATATCAACTTTTTGAAAATTTCAGCTACGCAAACAGGTGTAAAGCATCACATCTTTTCCCTCAGTACTATCAATTTGTCTATTTAAAGTCTTACGACTAGTCAAAATATGGTTTTCACAGGAATGAGATGGTTACAGAAATTGTAGAATTAAGGATACTTGAGAAATGATTGATTATGGGGCTGAAACCATTACAGTTGAAAGTTGTAATCCAGAAGTATTAAGAAATATTGGGATTAGATGAAGTAGAATGTGATGGTCACAAACAGCTCCAGTGGAGGCCATTCTTGTTACCAAGCATGGGGCAGCACATCTTCAAGAGTAGACAGAGATTATTGGCTGAAGGTGCACTTCAGAAGTTATTAATTATAGATATAACTCATGTTAATCCTGAACTTTCGAAATCCTGACATCCAGTCGCTTCATCTCCAGCCAATCATACCTGTGTACACATCTTTGAATTCAGAGTAGCATCAAAGTTTTGATTGTTATAAATTTGTAATTGTATGTTGATGAAGTTTTATTCAAATTGGTCTAAGATGTGGTTCTCTGGAGTATCTAGGGATTCACTGGAAGTTCTTTTTTGTATTTTTGATAGTACTCTGTACAGAAGATATCTTCTATTAACTGTGTCGAATATTTCCTAATGGTTTCTGATAAGTGTTCCTGTTGATAAATCTGTACTGTGTATAAATTCTATATACACGAATACATAAAAAGGCATCAAGAAATTCGTCCTGAATACACTGTTGGGGTGCTCATTTCCTGTTGAATCACCTATTTCGAGTTCTCCTGAAAGTTTGGTTTGGCCAAAATTATGTTTTCCTCTTTTTCCCGAGCACTAATGCAAGACTTGGGTTTTGGCATAATGGTGCTACCGGGCTAGGGTATTGTGATGGTGCGGGGTGCTTGCTGTCTTAAGATTCAGGGTGCATGAATTGTGTATGGCTTATATGTGGCTTCTGCACCCTTAGCTCGAGGGTAATGATGAAAATGATTGATTCCAAGGCTGAAACTTTAACAATTGGAAGTTATAGATGACAGAATGAATGGCAATAGATAAAGGGTGGTGCTAAATGCTCCCCCTGTTTTTCTGCTTACTGCCTTTTTAATGTTGGAAATACCCTTCTATGTTTTTCTTGCTATCGCCCTCTAAATGCCGCCCCTATTTTTTTCACTACCGCCCTTCTAGTGCTGATAAAATGCCAAGTGAGTAACTAACTAAGCATGTCAATTGCATTTGTTTTATAACAAGCCACGGATATAATTACCGTCGATATCATTCCATCAGCCCATGTAGCTTCAATATCACCATTTCTGAGTCCAGTAATATTGCCAACCCAAGAAAGATCTGCAAAGGCATGAGCTTCGTCATGGGATGCAACTCCCACCTTACTATCCAAGCATTGACATCATTTGGATCTGTAAGCTTTCGCAACTCCTCGTCACAGTTATCAGCAGAAGCAATCTGTGCTTGTAAGGTCCCAAAAAAAAAAAATATATTAGTAATTAATTTATTATTAATAATAAATAGTGTGATGATACTGACCCAAATTAGTAAAATATAACGAGACTTGTTAGTTAACTATGACTAATAACCTAATAGGAAAGATTTATGTGCATAAAGGGGTAAATTAGAGGATTGTAGAAAAAATAATAAAATTTGGAGGGGGTCTATGTGAAAATTTCAGCTTAAATTAGTGACTAAGCACCATTAACTTGATAAATTAGAACCTAAGTGAAGGTGTGTCATCTCCTAAGGAGCATGGGGAAGGCGATCAAGTTTAACTTGCTCTCAGAACATGATTCATTCGCTGTACATGGCAAGCGTCCCTTGGATATCTCCAACTGATCCAAACCAGGTCTTCTCTTATTCAAAGTGGTTGAGCCATGTCATTAACAGTCCTCCTAATAAGGAGGAGAAGATTAGCACATAACGGCTACATGGGACACCTCACCAATATTATAGCTATCCATCCGAACCACCTTCTTCATCAACTATAAATATAGTCCCATTTTACACCTTTATCAAGGTAATCACTCTAATCACATTCAATACGTCCAATTGTTCACAAGCACAAACGCACTTACTGCGATCATATTCATCTGTGAGCAATCCTCTTTACGCTCTTCACAGGGCTAATTAGGGTTCCGCAGCATTAATCCTACGAATTACTTACTCTCACGCCGGAGCTTACGAGCGAGGCCCACGCCTAGCTTGCTCGTCACTTTAGGTGTTCTTTATCTTATCACAGGTTATTTGGAACTCACACTTGGAGCCGTTGTCCTGCCTACACGTGGATCGTACACATCTGGGCTCGATCAATGTTATTTAAAGTAGTGGCATATTATCCTCTTTCACTTGTAACACAACTCCATGTCACCCTCGAAAATTTGGTCAAATTGAAGTAAACAATCAACAATCAAGGTGGTGTTAGAAAAGTCAATGAGACTAACAATGAAAGATTGTGCGATAAGGCTCAACCACTAGGAGCACACCATACCCAGGGGCGGAATCAGTCGATCCCACTGTGGCAAGAAATTCTTCATTAATAGTAATCTTGCTTGAAAAAATGGAGGTTTTCGAACCCTTCATTGTCTTCTCTGGGGGTTCGGGTAGGTCTTAAGCGCTTTCGTATTTGTTTTTTCTTTTTTTACCTTTTAAAAAAAAAAAAACTTTTAAGCACAAAATGACATTATTTTATTAAATAATTTTAAAAAGAAATATTAAAAAACAAGCAAAAGAAGAAATTGCAGGGACCAGTTGAGATGAAGAAGAGGAAAAAGCATAGCAGAACCAAGGAGGGGAAAGAAAGTAAACGACGAAAAATTACAATTGAGGCCGAACGACGAAGAAGACGAATCGCCGGACGGCGAACACCGCCCCCAGTCGTTAGGAGCCATCAAAATATTCTTTTGCCCTAATTTCAAAATTTTCATATCTAGGTTTTGCGCTAATTTTACGGAAAAGTGGAATTTGTTTGCTGGAATTTTTCATTAATGTGATTATTCTAAGGTTGTCTATTTTACTTGTCAGTTAGTGGTTTGCCCTAATATATAATTGTTCATTTAGGTTGCTCAATGTACAAGTTTTTAACTAAATAGTCATGAGTTTTACTTGGTTCTTCTAGTGCCAGTGTTGGAAATGAAATACAAGGATCGAATAAAAATATGGTTTTAGATAGTAATTCAGATCAAGTTCATTTAGATGAAAATGATATTGTTTCTGATCCCAGATAGCGAAAGCCGACTATAGCTTTGATATGAATATTCATGAGCGCATTCATCGAGGATATGTAGCTAAAGGTCCTTGACAATCAAAATGTCATGATTTTAAAAAAAAAACAATATGAAAAAGATATATAACAAAGGTTTCAGAGATATTTGGTTTGATGATTATATTTGGCTTAAATATAGTTTGTCAAAAGATCCCGCATATTGCTTTTGATGCTGAGTAGTTTATCAAAGAAGTTGGTTGAAACTATGAAAGATAAAATGTTTTCATTAGTCTATTGCTTGATTGAATTGGTCTTGTACTTATCTGTAGCGACTGCAGTTAAGAAAGTGTTTTTTGCAATTAAATATGTTAAGATAGAGCTACGAAGTAGGATGGAAGATAAATAACGATTGTGTATTAGTATACATCGAGAAAGCACTGTTAATGGATATTTCTAATGAAAAATCTTGAACAGTTTCAAAGGCATGGATAATCGTCAGGGTCAATTGTCGCCCACTACAAGATTTAGTGCTATTTAAATTTTAATATTTTTAATCGATGAGGATAATTTTGTGTATAAATTATTATGATATTTTTTTCTTATTTTCAGATTTTTCGATCCATCTGCTTGCTTGTCTGACCCGAAAAATATATTTATCGAAATCGATGTTCCTGAACTCCTGTACAACTTCGCCTCCACCTCAAAAGAATCTTGGCTCCTCCCCTACTCATACATATTCAATGAACTGAATATGTACTTATCCCTGTCAAGAGGACAAAGATTATTGTACCAAAATGAACCGGAGGAACGTATAAAAGAAGCATATGAAAATGCAAAGATTTGCTAGGATAAAATTAAAATACACAGCAAAAAGTTAATCCGTAAGGAATTATAATCAGATGTGAAAGTCTTATTACATAATTTGAAATTAAGGTTATTTTCTAAAAAATTGAGATCAAAATGAACTCTTAAACTCTCAATCCTACACATTAATTAATCATATTATTAAGGTGGTTACGGATGTCAGCCACCATAAACATAGAGTTATAGGTACTTCTCTTTAACGTGTTAAGCTAGCTTTACTTGAGTTCCATCTATCACTAGAGCCACAATTATATTATCATGTCCAAAAAAAATTAACTTATTAGTAAAAACCACCTACACAATCAAGATAATGGTAAAATTTTCACAAATGTCAACAATGAAATGAATAGGCAGATAGATTAGACAACCAAAAAAAGACACAATATACCTATAAACGCAACAACTGTGTAATGCAAAAATAACTCGACGACATGCTATTTACTAATGAGAACTTGCTTAGAATACAAGAACATCATCGGCGGTCGATCTCACTAGTCTAGAAATTGCATAACGAATAAAAAGAGCATTAACCTGGACCACTTCCGTTTGCAACAAATTCAAAAATAAAAATAGAAATATACATTAAAATGATTATTGAAAATGCAAAATTTCTAACTTCATTCCAAATTTAGATTTATTTAGACATGCGGTAGCCACTGGTTACACATGGTCATTCGAAGGGCTCGTGTAACTTAATTGCTCCATTGGTTTGATTTGCTCCGCCTGCCACCTGTAGCTTCTACATTTCATAAGCAAATATAGCCTATGCGGAGTGTTGAGGACCGTTAAATTAATTAGCCTAAAAAGTTTAAGCAAATACGTTAGCAAGCAGACATCTCAAGTTTTAGTAACGTTCATATCAGAAATACGATATTGTGTGATATTTGATTTTAATATTTGATATGTAAAGTGAAAAATTAGGAGATAGAAAAAAAATGGTGAGACCTATGATATGTAAAGTGAAAAAGTAGGAAAGAGATAGAAAAAAATAATGTAACTTCAAATATCAAATATTAAAGAAATCAAATTCATAATCTAAGCATAACTTACATGTTGGGATTATAATTTCGCATTAAAAAATTGTTAAAATATTATTCTTGTAATATTGTGAAATTTCGAGTTTGGATCATCTATTCCACTATGTGTATCACTCTGTATACCACTATTCACATGATGGTGGGTTTTACTAGCAGTTATAGACACTAGTGATAGCTTATATTACCTTGATTGATATAACAAAGTATCGACAAAAAGCCCAACTTCGTCCCTAACTATCGATCAATTGTATAAGTAATTCCTAACCTATAGTTTTTGTTGGTCAAATACACAAACTATTAAACACAACCTAATTTGATCCCTGAATTCAAATTAAAAGAGCTGATCATGAAATTTGGTAAAAAATTTGCTGACATGACAATTTTTGAAGGACAAATTAGTAAACTTCATCTACAACTCATCTTTAGCCCTCGCCTCCACCTTCTCCATCGTCATCTCCGTCGTTCTCCACCATCATCTCCGCCGCTCACAAAATCTGCTGTTGTTGCTCACGAAAATTGAACAAGAAATGGGATTTCACCCGCTAGGAAGGGTCGGCAACGGAGAAACCAAATTTAAGCCTTGTTCCTGTTACGCAACACCATAGCCCCTCCCCCGTTTCCCCTTTCAACCACCCATCACCATAGCCACTGCCACCGTCTTCCATAAACTCCGACGACCACCCACATC
>JAOWAN010000043.1:5815634-5831462 GCA_028566635.1 Lobelia cardinalis
CGGCTCGCTACGCCTGTCGCAACCCTCCTCCTTTATCCTGGCTTGGGACAGGCTACGTGTTAGGGACACTACCACGCAGGCGGAGTTCACCTTCAGTTGAAAATATTGGTTGTTATTTGTTAAAGCAGGTCGATGAGGCAATCTGATGCCGTCACACTTTAAGCAATCGTCTCTAGTGATTACGCACCAATACCGTCTCAATGTCCTTGTGTCAGTGTTGGGCTGTTGGCTACCTAGACTCAGACACTAGTCAAGCATGCTAAAGTACCATGTTCGTAAAGTTTGTCCAAAGTCCTGTATGTTGGGATTCTTGAGTAAATACAGAAGGTCTATACTGCAACTTTAGTTTAAAGAATTCAGGTGCTAAAGGTTCAACACCTTAAGTGAATGATTCATTTATGAATGATGCACTTGCCTTGAGTCATGAATTATAGTCCAAATCTTGATCATAGATGTAAAATTTGAAGATCGTAGATGTAAATTTTATCATTGCGTCTTTAAACGGTATAATCTATTGAGGTGTGCCAATGTATCGTGCCCATTGTTTTGTAGTCTTTCTCGCCGTGTATGTGTCTGTGCCCCGTCCAATCATGTTAGCGTGTCGATGACTCGGTATTGATGCTTCCTTGATCTGTAGATGGATCATTGGCTAAATGATGCAGCAGACATTTGCTACATGGATCAATTTGATAGCCTTTGGTAGCCCAAGCACATGGATAGTTACGAATAACATTTGAAATCAAAGACTAGTCTGTTTATCTTGTTCCGGAGGTGTCCAAAAAGTACATGCTACCTGTATGACGATGAAAAATTTACTACGTTTCAACAAAATGGAAGAAGTGGCGAAATATGTTTGTGAGGGGTCTTATATGTGTTCCGGAGATGTTATAATAAACGTGATCTTACTTCCTTCATTCGCAAGATCTTTCAACCTCACCATTTACTGTATGTTTCTGATGGACATGGGATGCCACAGGTTCCATAAAGATGGAGGTAAGGCTGCCCAGAGCACACTTTCCTCAGGCCTTGCGTTAGCAGGAGCTTTGTGGGGACTCTGAAGTTTTTTTTTTTAAGTAAAAAGAAAATTTTGCTTAGATATTAAGCCTGCACTTGAGCAGAAACTATTCTAGTTTTACCAATAGCTTAAGATAGTTAAGCATGTAGAAAGCAGGCCTATTAGCACCCCTGTTAGGAATTATGATGGTATCAACTTCAACCGAATTAGGGGTAGCGGAAAACCAAAAACCACTACTAACTTGGACATCCGCAATACAGAAAGATATGAAGGAGTCTGGCCTACATAGTGACCTCGGAATTGGACCGTATTTAATAGTAGAAAAGGAGTCTAGTTGCCAACTCCAAATGATTGGGACAAAGGCTGAGTTGAGTTATGCTACTTCAAAGTTCATAAACATATTCCAACTTAATGTTCATATTTATGCAAACTCATTCTTCCATTGTTATAATTTAACAAAGAAAGAAATTGATGAGCGTCATCATGATGTATATATTGGCATTTGTGGTGGCGAAACATGTCAAGTAAGCAAGGTATTTGAAACTTACCTTGCAGTTTTGTCAGGCAGTCGTCAAAAATCATAGATTCATGTAACGGTTTAACTATTGATAAGAAATAAGGATTAATTTTCAACTTCATAAATTAACGATAATCATTTTCGTGAACCTCGTAAAAATAAAAGCTGCATATGAATCTGGTTGCCCCTTGTTCGCGGGCGATCTAGAATGTGTAAAGGGTTCAATAATTGAAATGCTTATGTTGTAAGATGGGCTAAATGTAATTTCTTATAGATTACAAGTTTCCCCCTTTCTTCATAAGTAAAAACTCCTTGTGATGTATTTAATATAGTAAATATGGTGGTATGTAGTGGCTTGGCCAACTCTATTTAGTTGGGATTTGAGACATTCCTTTGTTGAAATGAAACAAATATGGTATCCTTTACGGAAGTATGAGGGTTCTATTACCTATGAGTACCCAATTTCATTGACTTTATTTGTGCACATTTATGTTAGGGAATTCCTATGTGCTGCTGCATGGAAGTTCTTCATGCATCGAGAACGGTGGTGCTTTCTCAACTTAATTAGTAGTGAGCATTTTCATCAGTTCTTTTGTCTTCTGTACATGGTATTTTTCATGTTGGGAATTGAGGTTCTGGATTGTACCTGGTATTGCAAAGGGGTTTGTGCTTACAATTTGCCAATAGCAATTATGATGTTAGCTTTATATATATCCATAACTTCTTAGATGCTTTCTTTTATCCGATGAGAAATAAAAAGAGAAAATTTCGAAACAATGTACTCATTTGTGATGTTTATGCAGCGGGACACTACTGGCTTGACTACCGAAAACAAGGAACTCAAACTGCGATTACAAGCAATGGAACAACAGGCACATCTTAGAGATGGTAAGTATTTTTTATGTAGTCTTGAAGGAAATCTTTTGAGATATAATGCAACTTTTTGGCTGTCCAGAAATATGAAGAGAATCATTCATATAGTTTCAATCATCCAGCATTAGACTGTATAAAATCGGTAGCACCTAAGCACCACTTTTATGAAAGTGAGCTTTGGCTTGAATATATATCATCTATTTGAATCTAAAGGAATATCCACTCTGAAACATTTTGGAAAACTCAAAAGCTAGTACTCTGGGGACACAGCAAATTACCGGAGATGCTTTATCATTAATGGTCACCCATCCCTTGTGTCAATGTAGATCACGAATTAGGACTTTTAGAAAGGCAGTGGTTGCTACGCAGAATACTTTACCAAATTCACCTAATGATTTTTTTTAAAAAAATATATCAAAATACGTGTGGAAAAGATTGTATCAAGAAGTATCTATTGCATATTTAAAGTGCTTGCATTCATCTATGCTTCAAGTTCCCAGGTGGCTCTTAACCTTGTTAAAAGTATTACTCCCTCCATTCCAAAATAAGTGTCCTCTATTCCTTTTCTGGATGTTTCGAAAATAAGCGTCCCAAAGGAAACTTTCCTCAATTGGACATCAATTAAGGAATTGTGGCCACACTTCGTGTGTATGGACCCACTCTCAATCTCTTCACATCCACTCCTCTTTCTTAGCATCCTCCTAAAACTGAGTGCAAGTCAAATGAGGTCACTTATTTTGGAGCAGAGGGAATATTTGAAATAGTTTTCTTTGAGAAGAGGTTAATTGGACAGTAGAGTGCGTGGAGGAGAGACTGGGGGTGGCCTTTACGGCAGACTTATGAGTCACATTTTTTGGTGGAGGTGGAGTGGGGTTAAGTCGAACATTGCAGTGGAGGTAGATCTCGTGGCAGGAAACTGTACCAGTTGCTGTTCATTGTACTATAGCATAGATATGTACATGTAAAGGTATATGTATATTAAGTTAACTGCCGCACCAATAGGTGGACTTTAGTTCTTTTTCCATTTTTCTGAACCAAAGTACCCCAATGCTATACCATACTTTAGTTCTTTTTCCATTTTTCTGAACCAAAGTACCCCAATGCTATACCATATCGTCCGATTGTGGAGGATTTTTTTGGCCCAAAATAATTTCAAATGTCACCAACAAAACCCACTGACCTTGTTCATCATACTTTTGGGTCAAGTTTGTCAAAACCTATCCGACAATAATTTTGGACTAAAATGTCCTCCACGAAGTTCTCTTACATGCTTAAAAGCCGGTGTTTTGGTCCCTAAAAGGTGAGGAGATGGCTAACCTTTGCCTATTGATAAGCTATTTATTGATATACCTTGCCTATTATTTTTCAACCAAAAAAGAAAAAGAAGCTGCAATTAACATGGTAGCGTACTTGTGGAAGGGTATTTTGGTACAAAATGAAAAACAAAACCTGCTGAGAAAAGGTTTTGGCAGCAAGGTTTGTGACATAACTCGCTGACATTAAATAAACCTTGCCATCTAGTGGGTTTTGCTTTTCGTTTTGGCTGAAAATGTCTTCCAATTCCGCTTGCAAGCATATAGCAAGGGTATTTTTGGCAACAAGTGACAAATTAGCTTTTCCATACAAACACACACACATGTGTGTGTATATATCTATACATACATATATCTATAGTATAAGTGTGGTCAGTCTTGCTACAGTACAATGGACAGTAACTTTTTAGATCCATCTCAACCATGCATTGCACCTTGATTGAACGGCTGGGGTTAAAAGAAGCAAAAATAAAAAAAAACAGTGAAAAAAAGGCTGCAACGGAGAGAGAAGTTACTGTTGAGTAACACACACACCTTATGGGCAGGGGCGGAGGCAAGGGCAAGTCCCCCCCCCCCTTCCCGGCAAAAATTCCTCCATTGGGAGTCCCGATTTTCGACGTTTCGTCCCCCAAAAAATTCTCGTTTGTCTTAAGCCTAATTAGGCTAATTTCTAATGTATTGAATTTTTTCTTTTTGCGTATTTTATATCATTGAATTTGTTTTGTTTTGATCTGGAGTTGAAACATTTTTGAAATTGGATGAAACTTTTTTGTGATTTTTTTGTGTTCGTTTACTAAGAAATAAGCGTTTTCAAAATATTGCTACTCCCGCCTAATTGCCCGACCAAAAACAATAAATTGGGAGCGAACCCATGTGCAATTTCGGCCCTCCTCAGAAGAATCCTAGCTCCGCCACTGCATATGGGGTGGGGGACTAACACAGACACTCACTGTGGCACAAACATACACTTTTGCAGGAACTTTTGTCTTTTACTTCCCTTCTATTAGGGCATTATTTTTATCTCTTTTTACACTCACACTAACACCAACATAATACCGTATTATGTTAAAAATTTTAATAATCTTCTCAATAGTACTGTTAAAATACTATTGTGTACCGTTAATAATCGTGTTAAATTTTTTAATGCTACCGTATCATAAATAAAACTATTATGTGTGAATATGATGCAAATTTTCTGTAAATATAAAAATTTGAATATATTTTTGAAAATTTTGAATTAACAAATAAAAGAATGAAAAAAATACATAAAATATTTTTTTTCGAATATCGAGGGCACGGGCTTACACTAGTATGTATATATAGGGTATTATTGTTAACTTCCCCACTTCAAAGGGAGGTTAACTTTATCCCTATTTTGTGTTAGTAACCCCGTGTATTCTCGGCTGAAATCATATGAAATCGGGAAGAGTAAAAGTGCAAGCATTTTTGGAAGAATGTTAGCTTTTGGTGATTAGTGTGGACCGCAACCCCATAAATTAATTAGTTAGCCTCCTGATTCTTCCCAATTTCCCAACCCAGCAAACGAGATTTTACGTACCCACCTTCAAAGAGAAAGGTGTTTTCAATTTTTCATGATGTTTGGATTTTTGGTTAATCGTTTAGTAATTTGATTTATGTTGGTTGGGAGGTGCGAAATGGTGCATATGGGTAAGGCTTACCATCCACCGTAGGTAGAAGCTTGACCAAATTGCCCTGATCTTTAAGCATGTGAGTGAACATCATGGATGCTATTTTGCGTCTATAAAAGCCTCAGAAGGTTATGTTTACGTAATAACTCTTACACAGTAAATTTCTGGATTGTAATATGTGACACAATCTAGAATACATTTTTATCTAGTTTTGAGTTTTTGCTTCTTAAATTATACAAACATACCCTCCAAAATAGTGAAAAGGCATGGCCAATATTATCTTTAAAAAGTGGGGAGGTGGCTAATCTCGGTATATTGGTGGGGCATATATATAAATAGTGAAAAGGCAAGGCCAATATTATCATTAAAAAGAAGGAGGTAGCTAATCTCATTATATTAGTGGGCATATATATATATAAATTTATTGGGACTTATTCCGCTACAAACCACTTTTTCGTACAAATCGTGAGGACTAGTTGTATCTTAATACATTCTTTTTGTATATTAAGGTCCGATCACGAATACGATATATGATAATATTGAGTGATATGGTACTGTTCACAATATGAATATGAGATGATATGAGTTTATGAAATAAAAGACTATATTACCCCCAATATTTGAAAGATTTAAATGTGATGTGAGGAGAGAGAATGTGATGTGAAATGTTTGAATTGATTCGTGAGAGTGTATAGGTATAGAGGTAATATATGAAAAGTGTTTGATATTAATATATGATATTTGGATGTGATATTGAAGATATATGTAATATGTAAGATGTAGAGATATTTAAATGTAATGATATATAAGACTCGTGATCTCTAGGGTCAGATCACGAGTCTTACTCATATACAACAAAATTTTTTTAAGAAAATCAACTAAGATACAACAAAAAATATACTAAGATACAACAGGTTCGTAAATATACAACAGAATAACTAAGATACGATTAATTAACGAGGATACAACCTAAATATAATAAGACACAATAGTGTCTTACTCATATACAACAAAAAAATTAAGATACAACAAAATTAATGAAGACACAATAAAAATATACTAAAGATTAGATTAAATTCGATTTGTAATGATTTATGGTGATATTTTGTAATGATTAAATTGACAAAGAGAGAGATAGAGAGAAAATTGTGGAACCTATTAAAAATCAAAAATCATATGAGATCGGACCTGTGATCGAAGCCTATGTTCGCACGTTTGTACGATATCACTTTCCTACATTTATATATGGATAAATTTATATATATAGGTATATACGGTAAAAGCTAACCACCCCACCTTTAAGCAGTGGTAAACCTCCTCCCCACTTTTTGGGACAAAAATGACCCCATTTGTCACAAGGCGCAACCTTCTCTACTGAAAATATTCTTCCTTCATCCTGTACCTCACCAATGGCCTCCATCACCACTGCAAACCATCTCTTCAAACATCAAACCCAGCAATTCAAGCCCCTCCCACTTGCATTTCAGATTTTGAAACATTATTGAACTAGGTTTTATAGGAGTTGTATTGGGGGTATGGAGTATAGAGCTTTCTGCAAATGAAGGTTGTGCAAATCTGAACTTATTGAGATTTTATGTAGATTGATTAAATTTGTGTAATTAAGTTAGTGGGTGGAGGAAACAAATTAACTTAGTTGGTTTCATGGATAGGACTGGGAATGTTTTTTGAATTTTGTTGTTGTTGTTGTTGTTGAATTTTGGCCAAGCTTCGAAGCATGCCTTTGAATACAAGACCTGCTGATCCGAAATTCATTTAAACTGGCGATTTTGATTAAAATTGGAAAAGAAGAGACGAACAGGAAAGGAGGAAGGCACAAACAGTGACGAGGATGCAAAGACGAAGAAGGTAGGCTAGCACTGCACGTGGGCCACTTCTGATTTGTTTTTCGTTAAATGGCAAAAATGGCTCTCAAGACTGTATTTTCAGACAAAAGCGGGGAGGAGGTTATCCACTGCTTAAGGGCGGGGTGATTAGCTTTCCATGTGTATATATTCTTTTTCATCTTGCAACTGATTTAAAGACCGGGCTTTGAAGGTGTGAGTGGGACTAGCTAGGTTTTGGCATTAATTGAGCCTTTCCATTAGTCATTGTTCAAAGTTGCAGTTGTTATTGATCTGGGGTAGTAATCATCCTCATTCTAGAACTATGGGATCAGTTCCTGTCAAGAGCCCTTTAGATCCACTCTTACTTGGTATAATTACAAGTCAAAGTATCTACTATCTACTATGTGTGAATATTTGATGATTTTATGCTGAATTATTATCAAATGGTGGTTTTTGATTTGTTTTGCAGCTCTAAATGAAACGCTGAGAGAAGAAGTTCAGCGACTTAAAATTGCAACGGGTCAAATCCCATCTGTCAACGGGAACAATTATAACAGGTCGCTGCCTCCTCAATATTTGCATCACTATAGCAACCACCACGCCCAGCAACCCCAACAGCAACAGCAGCAGCAGCAGCAGCAGCAGCTTCGCATGCCTAATTCTACTAACAACCAGACTCGTAGTGGTCAGCCGCGTCCAACCTTCATGGACTTCAATTAGAGGGTTTAATAGTGGGGGTAATGTAACATACAACAAGGTTAGCATCTTGTACATATGGATATGTGTAAATCTGTTGCTAGTAAAGGAGGTTGTGAACTAGTATTTGCTCCAAGCAGGGAAGACCAATGTAATCCGATTGTGCATGATGGCTAATATTAGCTCCACATTTGTCTAGTCCGGAATTTCGAGGAAGTCGTTGAGTTCCATAGCTTATAAAATGCTTAATTTTTTATTGTTCGAGAATTTTGGGTTTGTAGCTCTGGGAACCCTATATATATGGAGTATATTTCTTCTTCTAGTAATGGTAGCACAATGCAGTAACACTTACGGAGGAACCTCTTTTTACATGGTACCAGGAAAATGCTGCCATGTTATTCTGAATTATAAAACCTAGAAGCTGGCCTAGGGAGGCTCTTTTCTTGGTTTAATTGTAAGAGAGAGTTTGAATGTTTGGTGCTTGAATGTCTTGTATCAGCTGAAAGTGCTCACAAGATCTCGTGTTTGAGAATGAGAAATCCAAAGTGTTACGCTGTGCGTCCAGAATGGGAAACAGCTATTATGATGTGCTTCATCACGTCATGGCGGATGATTTAGCCTCGATCAGTATCTGCTTTTGGCGTGAGCTCAGAGACCTGGTAGTCATATGGGCAATCATGCGAGTCATGCGACTGATACATATGGTCTGGGGTTTGTTTGGTTCAGGCCTTCACTGAAAGTACTAAATTTGGAACGCGGAAAAATGAACTAACCAGCTAAAGTAGGGACAAAGGTTGGTTGAGCCCCTCATCTTCATTCGCTGAGGAGTGGATGGCTTTTCGTTATGGCTGTGCATCAAACCGAGCTGCTCGAATTCGACTTTTTGTGTTTAATTCTGACGGTTCGACTCATTCGTTTGATGAGTTTGATGCGAACGACTTGTTAGAACTCAGTTCGAGTTTTATTGGGAATAGCTTGAGATTTTTTAGCGTTATTCCATTTCTTTCTATTAAAACAAAGAGTTTGAACATGTTCTTGAAAAACTCCATTTAATTTAAGGGTCTAAAAAACTAAAAGTATTTGAAAACTCGGATCAAATTCAATTGTTACATGAATTAACTTGCGAACATGTCGAACCGCCAATAGAATCATATAACTTGAGTTGGGTAAAAACTCGATTCACTAACACTCAAGTTGAGTTCAAACAACCCATCTTTAGATCGAACTCGACTTGTGTAATGGCAATAGAAACTTTATTAAGTGTAGGTGAGGCTTGTTTATAGCTGACGTGAAAATTAGTCTCAACAGAATATGCTCATTGAGTCAAAAAAAAAAAAAAAAAAAGTTTTACTCTATACTTCGCAATTTTCAAGAACATATAATTTTACTGCAATGGAGTGATTGCTTAAAGCATCAAGGAGAGTAACGCGAAAGAGAAATCACAAGGAGAATAAGAACAGAAAATGGATGAGAACGAGGCATGGAGGGACGGAATGTGTCCATACTGTTCATGTTTTGTGTAAACCGTATTCTTGTCTCCATTGTTGCATCCCCTATGTCTGTTCCTATCTTCAATTTTGGAAGAGAGTCCAAATTACTGGAATGGGTCAAATGTGCAGGCCGCCCACAGATCGCACCTTTTCCAAATTTCTGGCCCCCACTTGCTGACAATTGAAACAAACAATATTGATCCCAATTTTAACGCTCAATCAATCGTGTGACATGCCTAAAACCAGAGTCACGTCTTGTTTTGTTCCTCTCACATCGCCCCCGCCTCTCAGCTTTTCTGGGAATTCTCCCGGAGCGAGAAACGAACTGTAGTCTGACACCATCGCGAGCCAGTTTTCCGAAATTCGTGCTACTAATCCACTATCATTTTCCCGTCGACTACCCGACCACCACCACCACTACCACCTCGTTTGTTCGTGTGATCGTACATAATTGAAAAGTTTCGAATTAATGAAGCCCCATGATGATTAATGTATGGTGTATTGAAAGATTGCTAGGACATCATACAAACCAATAAAGGTTTCGGTTTTCCCGACTATAAACAGGACAAACCTACCGCAGTCCACAAACAAACAGCCACAATCAGTGTCACAATTTTTCACTTACAAACCACAGGAAAATCTAGACCGACAATTGTATGTTTACAATTACAATAAGCCGAACGGATAACTAGCAAGTATAAAACACACAAAGGACGCGACCTCTCATGAATAACTCAATATAAAATTACGCATTGGTTGGAGCAACCGTCACTCAGCTTTGCTGTTCCGGATATCACAAAGTGTACTCCTTGACTCTCAAGGAGAAAACCACAATAATAAGAAATTAGTTTCTGGATTCGCAGTGAATCATAGTGATTACCAACACAGCCTTGAAATAGAATGTCAAACAATATACTATATCCCGATGGTTAAAGATTATCGGTCTCGGTTGCTAGCTTGCCTTCTGTACCCCATTCCAAAAACTAGCGGCAGTACTCACTATATGCTGAACTGATACGATAAGACACAGGAATATCAAACTGGGCTATATTTGAAATTGGAAACACTAACAACTAACATCCATATATATTTTTCTCACTTTCTGATACCAAAGATTTATAAAATACAGCACCTTGTTCCAGTTTGCAGAGAGCAATGGAGCTCAGCATGGTTATGCTTATGGCATTGCTACTGTTTCTAATACTCGTGGTCACCTTCTTTCTTCGTGGCCCTGCTCCACCAAAAGCATTGGAGAGAATTCCTGGCAACTTGGGCTGGCCGATTGTAGGTGAAAGTTTATCCTTCATTTCTGAATTTTCAAGCCCTGCTGGTATTTTCAGCTTCATGAACAAGAGACAACAGAGGTAATCATTCAAAGATATTATCCTAATTAAAAATGGAAGTATAAAAAATATAAATAGCAAAGTTGCTGAGTTTGTTGCTTGTCGTTACTCACTATCAGATGTGGAGAAAGAGATCCCGATGACATGCTACCGTTGGTTGTCTTTTGATTTGTTTCGATTAGATTAGTCTAAGTTTTCCGTCTTTTTGAATTAGGTACGGCAAGGTGTTTAAGAGCTATGTCTTGGGGAGATTTACAGTGTTCATGACTGGAAGGGAAGCAAGTAAGATTCTCTTAACAGGCAAAGATGGGATGGTGAGCTTGAACCTCTTTTACACCGGACAGCAAGTTCTTGGCTCGTCTAGCTTGCTCCAACAAAACGGAGAAGAACACAAGAGACTACGGAGACTGATTGCTGGGCCTCTCTCAATCGATGGGCTCAAAAACTTTTTTCAGTTTATGAATACTTTGGCAATAGAGATGTTTGATCAATGGGAAGGGCGAAAAGTATTTGTTCTTGAAGAGGCTTCAACAGTTGAGCTCTGATCACTGATCAAGTTAATAACATAATGACAAATCGTGTCCTCGAGTTCTACCCTAGACTTACGATAGATGAAATTCCCTACTTTTTGCAGTTCACTCTAAAGGTGATTGGCAACATGGTTATGAGCTTGGAGCCTACTGGTGAGGAGCAAGAAAAATTCCGCAAAAATTTCAAAGTCATTTCATCCTCATTTGCTTCCTTGCCATTCAAAATTCCTGGCACTGCATTTTATAACGGACTTAAGGTAATGCTTCTTATCTGGCCCATAATAATGGCAGAGCGCCTTAACACCCATTTCTACTTTTTTTCTTCTTCTGGAAATGGCTACATATAATAGACCCTGAAGGACTATATATAGTGACTGGAATCTGGTACATTGGGCTCTAGTGCTTGTTGAATCAGGATGGGTTTTATGAATACCCTTCTTAATTGTTCATGAGTAGGCATTCCTGAAATAATGGCAAAACAGTTCTGAAACACAAATCTAAATAGTCCTGTTTTTATTTTTCCCCTCCTAGAAAGCATAATGATGCGATATATTTCATCTGATCAGGCTCGAGCGAGGATGGACGCTATGTTAGACTCAGCTATAGCTGAAAGGAGAAGTGGAAGAAAGATAAAGCAAGATTTCTTAGGATCCTTAATAAAGAACCACAGCAAAGAAGGATCGGAAGGAAAAGATGATGATGAAAAACTCACAGATAAGCAAATGAAGGACAACATATTAACCTTGCTCGTCGCAGGCCATGATACAACCACTGCTGCTCTCACATGGCTTGTGAAATTCCTGGGTGAAAATCCTGCAGTCTTGGATCGTCTGAGGGTAATCATACTTTGCATTAGTCAAATTCGACTTCTAGTTTTTCTGATGGTCCGGAAACAGTTTCTGTTTGCATTCTCAAGATCTGCAAAACAACATAAACTACTAAAGAATTCAGTTTTTTTTTTTAGGTTGTATAGTTTGTACTCCCACCGTGCCAAAATGAGCATCAATTTTTCTTAGTCAACATAAATTTATTAAATTATTTTTTACAAAATTTTATCATGTTTTAGATTACACTTGTTGTTATTGGAGGGAGTAATTTTATTGTCGTAATAAGAATAAGAAGTAATTTCTCGAAAATATGTTTATATATTCGTTACAACATGTAAATTTATAGTAAATATTTGGTTTGGAATATCTAGGTAATTACTGCATGCACGACCTGGAGATCAAACTCTAGAAGTTCCAAAACCGTAAAATAAACCTTTTTTCTGAACATTTATAATGTTGGGGAATCTTTGAATGTGCAGGAGGAACACATGGAAATTCGGGATAAAAGGAAAAATGGATCAAAACTCACATGGTCTGAGGTCAACAACATGCCTTACACTGCCAAGGTAGAATGAATGTAGATGCTCATTTGTTCATCATGACTAGTAGTATTTACGTATTGTAAATTTGCTATTAATTCAAAGTTTCTGATTCTTTCAACTTCAGGTTGTCAGTGAGACTCTACGCAGAGCAACCATTTTACCTTGGTATTCAAGAAAAGCCGCTCAGGACTTTGAGATCGATGGTAAGAATCTGCCAATTACAAGTTATCAAGGGGGAACTTTGACCTCATATGGAACTGCATACCACAATGACCCCAAAATTGTATTCTGGAACTTTGGCTAGTGCTGGGGCATGTGATAGGGACTACTGGAGTTGGAGTTCCCTTCCAAATGCAATATCATTCAGAATATTTTCTTGCTTGCCAGTGACCAAGTATTCTTTGGTGATTATATAGTCCCACAACCAACTAATACAGCCACTTAATTCATTTTTCAGGATATAAAATCGAGAAAGGAATGTCGATTAACCTGGATGTAGTGTCCATTCACCATGATCCTCAAGTTTTCCCTGATCCGCAGAAGTTCAATCCCTCGAGATTTGATGTAAGATCATGTGCTTTCTTGATTATGCTGTACATTGTTCTTTCGCTGCATGCATTTCATGCTTCTGTGAGTTCTAATTAGTTTTCTATCAATTTCAGGAGCCACTCAAACCTTTCAGCTTCCTGGGATTCGGAAGTGGACCACGTATGTGCCCGGGAATGAGCCTGGCCAAGCTGGAAATCTCTATTTTCATTCATCACCTTGTCTGCAGATACAAGTAAGTCAAAACCTTCAGATGCATAGGGAAGTACTCAAGATTCTATGCTGAGATAAAAAAAACTGAAATATAAATGACCAAGATCCACCACAGCCTCTACAAGCTAAAAATTAGAGAAACTGCAAGAACATTCAGAAAAATAACTTGATCGTAATAGTGTTACCTGAGGAAGTGGCATATGCAGTCTCATGATAAGGAAAAGGGACAATAGCCTAATTAAATATAACCATATCTTGTCTAGTGTGTCTAGGACAATGGCTCGGTTTATTCAACTTTGCCACAAAGGAAGAATAGCTAATTGTAATTTCACAATGGGAACATGTTGCAGGTGGAAAGCACTGGAGAAAGACGACACTGTCCACCCTACACTTGTACGGATGCCAAAGAATAAGTATCCGATCATGGTTGAGTCGCTGTGAAGAAATTTTCTAAAAGCACTACATAACTATAAGGAGGGTGGAGACGCTCCAAGAATCTGATTACAGCAAAATGAGAGCATTAATAAGAGCCAAAACATGAATTGTGAACCTATGTAGTAGTCAGGCACTCACAGTTTGTTCTTGTAAGAACGAATTATTTTTCTACAATCAACAAACAAAGAAGTTTCTCTTAATTAGCTCATTCTTCACCACAGAGCAGTGGCAGGTAACTTTATTCCAGTTAGTCCGAAATTCAACAAGCATGAACATAATCTCTTACAAGATGGAGGTATGATGCACCATTGTGATATGGAAAATCTATACTGTAGTATATTAAAGTAGGTAAAAAGGGCGTTAGAATTGCCATTTAGCTATTTTTGAAACTTGGCATCTTGAGATTGCTCACATCATTTAATTTTCCATGGTTACAGATAGAAGAATAAATTAGATTAAAGGTTAAGTAATAACTCTAAATGAATATGTATAATTATTGGTACTAATTAATAATATTAATCACCTAATAACTATTCTATATATACTAAGAATACACTAGATTAAAACACTAATTAAATTAAAGCTTTAGTCTAATGTCTTTTTCTCATAGGTGTGAAAGTTTAAGAATTACCTACTTTATGGAATGTTAAAAGTTTGAAGGTAAAAAATTATAATGAAAGGGAGATGAAAAGAGAGAGTTTTCATTCAAAACTCAGATCTCCTATTTGGTTGTATTTTGCCAAAGTTGATAATTGTTCCGGTTCGACTTTTTTTTTTCTTTAAATTATATATATATATATATATATTTTTTTTTTTGGCCCCAAGAGGGCATGAGAAGGGATCGAACCTAAGACCTTACACACCGTAAAATCCAGCTCTACCACTGAGCCACCCCTTGGTTCCCCGTTCGACTTCAAAACATCATCCAACAGTACATGTCAATATGCATATGTATTGACCTTGCTATCTGTTGAAAAATGTCTCAAGGTTCTCTCTCTCTCTCTCTCTCTCTCTCTCTCTCTCTCTCTCTCTCTCTCTCTCTCTCCATTCGATTGACTTTAATTATTTCTACGAAATTTCATAGCTTATTTTCTAATTCGATTTTCTTTTGGATAAAGTATGGTTTGATTTAGCTTTCTTATTTGTCTTGAAAATTTAAAGAACAAAGTGATTATATTAGTCTTGATTTTGACTTTTAATTAGAAGTGCTTTGATTTAATTTTAAATTATATTTTTTTCGTTTTGTTTTTTCCTAATATTTTAATTTGATTTGTTAATATATTTCTTATTTGATATTCTTGATTTGGGTTCAATTATTGATTTGATTTGGTTTATATTTTTAGTTTAGTTTCAATTTGATATCTTTTTCAATCCTGTTTTTTATTTGAAACTTTGCTATTATTTCTCGATTTAATTTGATTTTAATTTTTTATGATATTTTTATGGATATTTTTTATAATATTTTTATTTATGCTATTTTTTATGTTGGCTCAAAAAGTTTAAATATTGAAAAGGTATGCGAAATTATAGGAAGATTTATTTGTACTTAGATATCTTGATAACGATTCATATTCATAACAATATGCAAAATTTATGCAAAATTTTGATAATTTAGGAAAATTTTGTGACAAAGCTAAGAGAATAACATATTTCGAGAACGTCCTTAATGAATATCATCAAATTTTAATTTTTTGGTTTTTTTTTTCTTTTTTCCCCTTTTATAAGAAAAGCATTTGTAATTTAGGCGGTTGATTCCGAATTAGATTTTCCACAAATCAAAATCTATCACAAATGTTCTCCTAAATTCTCGAAAATTTCACATAAATTTTGCATTTGCTTTGGAATATCTAAGTATAACATAATTTAATTGCTTCGCTTTTCCTTTTTCCCATTTTTTATGAAAAGAATTCATAATATGATTTAATCTTGATATTGATTAAATTTCTTAAAATATGTTATTAATTTTAGTATTTCTTTTTAGATGATAAGTTTAGA
>JAOWAN010000043.1:5840794-5859749 GCA_028566635.1 Lobelia cardinalis
CCTCGCCTAGCCCATCTCAGGCCCCAGAGTTGCGCCTCGCTGCGCCTTGCGCCTAGGCGCGCCTTTGATAACTATGGTCATTGATAGTTTGTTTTTGTTTTTTTGTTTCACTTTGACCGTTGTTTAAGAGGATGCACTTGTAGTCTGAACTATTTCCTTTCCCTCAGTGTTATTGAAGTCTATTCAAATTTCAGTCCATCCACCTATGTTATTTATGGCACCCAACGACTTGAAATTTAGCTTAAGTAATGTGCATTAGTAGTTCATGGTTGCACTATAAGTATATAGATCTTCTTTTTTTCAGTTGGCTGCAGCTTTCGTTGTCCCTTTGTTTGCATCTGGTATATGGTTGCAAGCTGTCGGCTACAAGTGATGAATGTGGTAAAGAATTAGAGAAGATAGAGAAAGAATAGGAGATAACCTACCCTTCCAAGGGATTGGTAGAAACTCAACTCAAAGCTCAGTAGCTTATTTTCTCAAAACTCAAATTTAATTAGAATGACTGAGTACATCATTTATTTATAGTCTAGGCTAGCAAATAAGAAAAGACTCCCAACTACACCCTCCGTTACCTTTTAAGTGTCCATGATAGTGACATGTGGTGAGGGAAAATTGAACAATAATGACTTAACACAATTTGTTCCTAAGTAATAATAAGATACAAGGTAACAATAACATAACTCCCGTAATCTTATGCGTGTGCTTGCGTCCAAATCATGAGCACAACTTTTGGAAACAGATGAGATATTAGAAGGAGCCTCGGAAATTTTTTATTTAATACTTTGAACAATCAGCTGTTGCCTCAACCTCTAACTTTCTATCTTTTTCTGCATAATGCTTGTCTTCTTACCTAGTGTCGCTGCTTGGGATATGAGCACAACCTCTGGCTTGTCCATGAGCAGTAGTTGTAGAGTTAGGTACTGGTCCAACACAATTCTTTTATGAGTCAGTGAAGATGCCATGGCAGTCCTTTTTGGCACTCTTTGTTTTCGTCAGCTTCCAGATCCTAACTTGAACAAAATACAACTATATGACAATACCTTTATGTGCCAGTTTCACTGTTCACCGTTGATGAGTGCAGCTTTGGCTGTAATATATTGATGCGATTAGGATAGTTTGTGGGACAATATAGCTGCCTTCTAATAATGGACAACTGGTCACTACATCTAGTTGTAGGTTTTCTTCTTCTTTTTATTTTTTTTGCTCCGCAAACATCAAGTTATAGGCGGCTACCGTAAACATCTTACTTGATCATTAGCTACGGAAGATGGAAAATTAACACTATTGTTGACACTATATTTCTCGGACGACAACATAGTCCTCAACATTCCAAAGGCCTTTGTTCAAATTGTGGTGTTGTAAGACAAGTGTTGCACTGTATGAGGGAAATACATCTTATAATTAAGCATCATTCAGGCGTGCTTGCTTGATGTAGTTAGGGAGAAGCTTATAGATCATCTTAGCTACTGTGACATACATACTGTTGGTTATGGTGCCATAATTGACATAGATGATGCTGTTGAAGTGAAGCCAATCCGATGATTTAAGCTCAAGATGCAGCACCCGTTCTGTGTGTACCTGAGACTGTAAACATGTCAGATAGAAAGCTTCTGTGCCTATCCACTCTATCAATTAATCGAGAAGGCTAATTTGTCATAAGGGTTTGTGCCCCGGTTTTCCTTCTTCAATATTTCCATGTGCCACAAGAAGGACCTGTAGAAAAATGAAATTCGTGAGACTACATGTGGTAGTTGTAAAAGGATATGTGATATAAGAGAGAAAAAAGGAAAACGTGGTAGGGGAGAGAAAAAAAGGCGAATGACATAAATAAGAAAGAAAAATAATCTATAATATAAAAGGGATCAGCATTTACTATTCATGACATGGACCTTAAAACAATTAACACTCAAATCCCAAAAAGAACACACACACTGACATGCATGCTGAACATACTCACACATTGACACACTCTGAACACCCACATACACATACACAATCATCTTTTCCTATGTTTTTCCTTCATACAAAAACATAAAGAAGATAATTGAATTTTTAATAACTTAATTAAATACTTTTAATTTAAAAAGTCTCTTAATTAATTTTTTCGCTCAGTACTCTCGAACACAAATATTTTCTAATTATTTATAAATAACACATTATTTAAAAGTATTTAATTGTTATTTTTTACTGTTTCCGTGCGCTTAGGCGCGGGCATTTTCTAGTAGCCTTACATAGAAGAGCGAACAAACTTGATGGAAAAACAAAAGTAAAATTGAGATTAAAAAAAAAAAAAATTCAAAACTACACTGTCGGCAACAATGACTAGTGATTAATCTTTGAGAAGAAAGTGAACCCTGGAAGAAGCAAGGCCAGTTAGTGTTCTCTGTTACAGTGAGTTCTTTTTCTTCTTATGTGCTTATATGCGAACTCCTCATTCCAAATATGATTTCTGATTTGAGACCCAAAAGAATTTGAATTATAATCTTTTTCCAACACTTTGTTATTTGAGTGCATTGCTTATACATTAAACAATCATTCTTTTGACCTTCTCATCATTGTATTCAAGAGCTCTGAAATAAGAAGATATTCTTTCCATCCTAGAGTAAGTGTGTTCTTCAAATTGGTGCACAAGTTTGCATAAACCATTTGACTTTATTAAAATAATAATTCTTGGTCACAAATTAGTTAGGTCACTTAGCTGTGGGACCACAGCAACTTGTAATGCGACTTCCTTTTGATTCCTAAAAAGAAAATTTCGTTGTGGACACTTATTCTGAAACACCCCGAAAAGGAATAACAAATACTTTGAAAGAGGGAGTTATGTTTTTGAGTATAAAGAGAAAATAGATGTTTTCTTTTTTTGCTTTGAACACTCCAGCCTACTTGAACGAGTCAGGTAAGCAGGCTGTCAACGAATATGTTGAGGGGTTATAAATTGTTTGGAATGTCACTGTAGTCACTAGTATCCTGTTTCAATTGATATATGATTCCTGTTTTGATTTCCTCTAGCATTCGTTGATACATACTGCACTTATTATTCTCAATTTCTTAATAGAATTAATCAACTGTTATAGAAGTGCTCAACAGAAACATTGGAATACTTTTGCTTCCCAAATTATAGTGAAATGTTGCTCCTTTAAGTAGTTGATTACCTCTTGCTTTAGTTTATCTACAGCACATTCTCTCCTGTCCTGTCATTTGTCCGGTTATTTGTCTAAGCAATGAGCTGAACTCTGGGATGTTTTATGCAGGCATGACAATTCACAAATGCCAGTTCATGAAGTGATATTTTCTACTGTTGACAAACCCAAGCTCCTCAGTCAGGTATTATATGCAATAATACGATGTAACTTAGGTTCCGTTTTTTCCTATATCATCATTCTCATGGTACTGAAACTTCCTGCTAACACTTGGCTTGAGAACTGTTAGTTGATGTAATTTTTTTGAGTAATCTTTCATCGGCACTATGTGGCTCTTTTAGCTTTGACCCTCTGTAGTTTAAAAGTTTCCGGACTAGAGATAAGGAGGCTAAAAACTTGGTTTAAGTCTAGGAATTTCGGTAGTGCTTTTCCCTTGGTATCTTCAAGAACCATGATGGAAATCTTACTTTGAGGCTCCAAAGGGATTCTCGATGACATTTGCTTATTGCAGCTACTTCAATTTTTTATATTCTTCCTTTCTGTATTTAACCGTGTTTGTTCTTGTGATCTCACTCAATCAAATGTGTTTTTTGTTCTTGTGATCTTACTCAATCGAATGGCTGAAATTTCTTGCTTTGGCTTTTCTTTAGCCATTCTGAGTGGCAAGAAAGCTTTGAATATAAAAGCTTTTGGCAGGAGGCTATGTAAGGCTCCCTTTGCATTTGCATAGATGAAATCTTTTCATCAGATGATGATGGTTCCTTATGTGTCAACGAACCATATGCTGTAGGTTGCAGCATCACGTTAATTTCGCGTTGTCAACTTGGCCATTCATTTTAGAGATGTTATCTTTTCCAATTAGCATATCAGATACATTTTTAAAGTTCTAATTCTGTTCCCCTTACCCCCAGCTTTCAGCTTTGCTGTCTGACATAGGACTTAACATTCGTGAAGCTCATGTGTTCTCAACAACTGATGGCTATTCCTTGGATGTGTTTGTGGTTGATGGATGGCCTGTTCCGGTACCACCGTTTTTCTTACATCATGATATAAAATACAAATGAGTTACCGTGTTTTATATTCAGTTGTCTTGTATGCAAATACTGCTTTATCTTGCCACTGATTTCATGCCTGCTGGCATGGTTAAAATTATTCTTGTTTTATTGAGACGACACATGTTATGAGTGAGTGAAGTACACATTCTCAGAAAATGTGCCTGTCAGAAGGAGCATTGTCGCTAATTTTTCTTTATGGCAGGAATCTGTACTGAATCCAAATGTTGCTGACTTTGCTATGTTGTGGTCAGGAAACAGAGGGTTTACTTGAAGCAATGGAAAAAGCAATTGCTAGAAGCGAGGTATTTAATCTTGTCAATTAATTTGGGTTTAGTATTTGACTGCTTTTGTATTTTTCGCTTTTCTAGGTATAAGAATCATCGACCGCGAGGAAGGTATTGATGGATTGTTACAACTAATCCCTCCGTTCCAAAATAAGTGTCCTAGTTTAATTACAGAAAGTTTTAGGAGAGTTTTTGAGTCAACAAATGTGTGGACACAGAGTTTAGTGGTTGGTCTTGAAGAAATGGTTTGGCCCAAACTTATTCTTTTCATTCCAATAAAGGAAAGTGGACACTTATTTTGGAACACCCTAAAAATAGAATAGTGGACACGTATTTTGGAACGGAGGAGTACATTTTATGTGAATCCTTGTTTATGCCATTGCCACTACTGTGGTCATTTTGTTTATTAACATTGTAGGGGTCATGGTCGGGTTCCTTACATTCTCAATCAGCTGTAGAGAAATCATTAACTGCAAAAGCAAAAATTGGAGATGGGGAGGTAGATAGAAGATTACTGAAGATAGGGGAGAGAATTGCACAGGGGTCTTGCGGAGATCTGTGAGTTATTATTTTGGATAGCTTTGGCATTTCATGACATTTGATGTTTGATTTTTTATGTAGCTCTTCTTTTTCTTCTTAATTTTTAAAATTTAATTTTATGTTCTTGAAAGGTATCACGGAGTATATCTTGGTCAGGATGTTGCTGTTAAGATTCTTAGATCTGAACATCTGAACGAAGCATTGGAGAATGAGTTTTTACAAGAAGTAGCGATTTTGAGGTAAATTCATTTGCAGGTCTTTCGATAGATTGTACCAACTACCATGTAAGTTTGTAACAGGGTTTTGTTATTACTGGTTGTTTTATCTCACTATAAAACCACACATTTCAGAAATTGTAAAAATTACCAGTCCATTAGCTTTATAATCTTGCCTTATGTTTCTAACTTTCTCATAACCGTTCCTCATGCTCTTGAAGCAGCTGTTATATTATTAACATTTGTAGTTCTTATGCAACATGTAGGAAATGTTGCGAACAACAATATTAGCACCAATAGGAAAACTAGAGATGTTACTTTCTTTCGTAGAATTGAATATGAGGTGAAGTTTGCCATAAGGAAGATGAAAATAGGGAAAACCTTAGAACCGGATGGAATACCCATTGAGGTATGAAAATGCTTTGGTGACTCAGGGCTGTCTTGGCTAGTTAAGGTAGTTAATAAAATTATGATGACAAAGAAAATGTCGGATGAGCGAAGCAGTAGTAGTATAGTACCAATATACAAACATATGGTCACATTCAAAGTTGCACGAATTATAAAGGTATTAAACTAATGAGTCACACAATGAAGCTTCGGGAGAGGATAGTTGAGCATAAACTAAGGAGGGAGACAAAGGTAACGGAGGATAAATTTGGTTTTATGCTCGGTAGATCAACAACGGAGGTTATCCACTTATTAAGAAAATTGATGGAACGCTGTAGGGAAGGAAAAAGGATTTACACTTGGTCTTTATTGACAGAGAGAAGGCATACGATAGTCCCTAGGGAGGTAATTTGATCGATCCTAAAAGAAAAAGGGGTTAAAGTGAGATGTATTGAAGTTAATAAAAAATATGTTTAATTATGCATCATGACAGCAAAAAGGGAACAAATCATGAGCATGCCTTGAAGCTCTGTGATGCTCTCTAGCCCTTTTTTTGTGGGTGCTACTAATTGCATAGAATCTTCATCATCCTCAAAGAAGGAGATCGAAAAAAATGCAGCAGCACGATGTGTGCCCTCCCACCAGTTTATCATCTGTTCTTATTCCCGTTCCCATCCCAGCTGCTGCTGTTCCTTCCTGCATGGAGGCCCCCACCCCTCAAACAGATTGACGATACCTCATGTTGGATCTATGTTTATAGCCTTCGTGAGAACTATCTCTCACCGGCATCTCTCCTCCAACATTAGAACCAAGATCAAGAATAAGGTTGCCAACTGGTTTCCTCTCATGGAAAAAGCAACTTGCTAACATTTCCGTGGAGTCTCACATGCGTGCCGCAGTGAGGGTGCTCATTGAGGAACTGAGGCTCGATGCTTAGACAATGTACAAAACATGAACGTTCCTACTGATCTGCAAATGCATGTAGTTAGTGGAGTCTCTCAAGCCAAGCACTAACTCATCGGCGGTTTTGAAAATCTTTCACACTAGGCCTAGCCCGCAACCTCATATTTCACAATACCCTTGTAGCCAATTAGTTTGTCATGGTTTAGAATGTCAAAAAATGTATCACATCCATAATTTTTGAATTACACCAACACATACATTCAAAATTCTACAAAACTTAATTCATGTAAAATCTTGCAAAGATCATTCTCCTTCCCAAAATGAGTATCGCTGAAAATTAAGGAAGCTAACTCAAACAATATTAGTCGAAACTACACAATCAACATTAGGGGTACCACTGAGGCAACACAAATGGACAATGAAATCCAATGAGACATAAAGGTGGAACTACCAACGAAGAAAATGAGACTAATTTTGAGATAATTTTCTCGATAAAATTTCACTAATATATGGTACTCCCTCTGTCCCAAAATGAAACACTTTTGGACGGAGGGGTATATTGTTGATGCTTCATACTAACTTTACATTTTATCAAAAAAGCATTACCCACCCACAGTAATTACAGCTCTACTACAACTCATTTTGGTGCTGTCAGATTAGCCCTTACCTTCCATGGTCGCAAAGGTCTTCCAGTGTTCTCTCGTATCGCTCTGGTGGATACACGCTTTGTTGAATATCAACATGCTTGTATTGGTACTATCCAGACAACTTTAAATGCTGGCACGATTTTTGTCACTTTCTACCCAAATTTCAATATGCCCCTAAATGACCCTTCCTTACTCACAGCCCTTAAAGCCCAAATCCAAATTGGTGGTGTTACCCAAGTGAGTACGTTCCAAGCAACTTTTCACTATCAGATGGCCTACCGGGTACTGAATGCACCAAGAAACTCAACCACATGACTACTATGAGCAATTCAACAAAGAACAAAATCGGAGCCGGTGCAAACATCATTTTAGGTACTCTTGCCCACGGAATGTCAAATGCTTGCAGTTAACCGAAACAACTTTGTACATGAAAACTAAATGAGGTGTTAGTAAAAATCTCCAACTCCAATCTTCTTTCTATTGCATTCTATTATTGCCACTTTCCTGTTTGCTTCTCTTTTACTTCCCGCTATATTTATTTACTAGACCTATATAACTATTTTCGTAACAGAAAGAAAAAATACAATGGAGATCGGGAGAAAAAAAAGCTAAGGGGAATGGAAAAGACGAATGAGATGAGATTTTTCTTGTCAATGTGTAAAGATATCATGGGTATGATCTAATTATGGGTCGTTGCAATCCGGCACATCTGAATCTTGGTGCAAGATTTATGTAACATGAATATAGGTGAACTTCCTGGAGTAATGCTTCAAGCTCAATTCTAATCCCCGAAAAAGAAGGCATCTTTGCATCAAGTCCAACAGCGTGGGGTGTGTATTTGCGGGCAGATCCAGTCGAAGGCCCTAACATTCAAACGTAGAGTAGTTTGAAAGTAATCCGGAGCTGCTAAGATTACCAAGTTGAAAACTGGCAAACAATTTTACACTTTAGGCATTGCAAAAGGAAATACATATAAGTGCAGGAGCACCAGAACACGTATATAGGCAAAAATACCACTGGATCAAGAGCCCGCAAGAACACGTTTATATGCAAAAATAAGCTTAAAACTGTGGTGGATTATAGCAATTAAAATTAAGATGCATATGCTTGTTACGGGGCTCTTGACCGGTGTTATTTTTGCATATATATGTGTAAAATAATTTGCTAGTATTCGACTTGGTAACCTTGGCAACTCTTGATTCCTTTCGACCTGATCTCCTAGCAAATACATCCCCCAAGCAGGACTTAAAGCTATGCCCGGCAACCGCCCTTCATATTTCGTACGAAAGAAGCGCCGGATGGCAACGATTCGTAATAGATCATATCTTTACACAATGACAAGAAAAATCTCATTCTTCTTTTCCATTCCCCCTTCTCTGATCAGAATTGTGTTTTTTCTTTTTGTTACGAAAATAGTTATAGATGTCTAGTAAATGAATAGCGGGAAAGTGAAATATAGTATTATACTACATGAGCAACAAGTAAGGAAGCAAACACGAAAGTAGCAAAAATAGAATGCAAAAGAAAGAAGATTGGAGTTGGAGGTTTTTAATAACAACTCATTTAGTTTTCATGTACAAAGTTGTTTCGGTTAACGGCAAGCATATGACATTCTGTGGGCAAGAGTACCTAAAATGCTTGGCTCCCATTATGTTCTTTGTTGTTTCTCAAAATTTTGATATTTTACTGAATTGCTCCTAGTTGTCTTACGGTTGATTTTCTTGGTGCATTCGGGAGAGTTGTAATTGCAGTGGGTGAGTACTGCTTTTTTGTGGCATTTGTGGAATCTGCTACCAACAAATATGTATACGCACAGAGTTCTATAAAGTTGGTCTGAAACATCAGAGCCATATATGCCCCTCCGTCCTAACGTGTTTTATTTTGGGAAAGAGGAAGTACCATATATTAGTGACAATTTTATCGAGAAAATTATCTCAAAATTAGTTCCATTTTATTCATGGGTAGTTTCACCTTTATGTCCCATTATATTTCATTGTTCATTTGTGTTGCCTTTGTGGTACCACTAGTGTTGATTGTGTAGTTTCAACTAATATTGTTTGAGTTAGCGTCCTTAATTTTCAATAATTCAGTTGATACTCATTTTAGGATAGGAGCATGATATTTGCAAGACCTTATATGAATTAAGATTTGTAGTATTTTGAATGTATGTGTTGATGTATTTCAAAAATTATGGATGTGATACAATTTTTTGACATTCGAACCATGACAAACTAATTTGCTAGAAGTGTATTGTGAAATATGAGGATGCAGGCTAGGCCTAATATCAGTTCTTCTTTAGGTTCTATCTCTTCAGGTGTGAAAAGTTTTCAAAAAGGCCAATGAGTTAGTGCTTGGCTTGAGAGACTCCACTAACTAGATGCAATTGCAGATCAGTAGAAACGTTTATGCTCCATGGATATGTTAGCAAGTTGCTTTTCCATGAGTGGAAACCAGTGCAACCTTATTCTTGGTCTTGGTTCTAATGCCGGAGGAGAGATGCCAGTGACAGATAGTTCTGGCGAAGGCTATAAATATAGATCATCCCACAAGAGGTATCGTCTGTTTGAGGGGTGGGGGACTCACGCAGGCAGGAACAACCGCAGTTGGGGCGGGAACAGGAATAAGAACCTAGGATAAATTGGTGGGAGGGCACACGTCCTGCTGCAGCAGCTGCTTCTTCCATCTCCTTCTTTGAGGATGATGAAGATTCTACGCAGTTAATAGCACCCACAAAAAGGGGCTTGAGAGCTTCAAGGCATGCTCATTATTTGTTCCCTTTTTGCTGTCATGATGCATAAAAGTGAAACATATTTTGGAATAAGCTTCATTTATAGAAGGCACCGCATTCTCAAGCATTGTACTTGGGGTTTAATTATGCCTTTAACCATTTAAAACTGTGGTGGATTATAGCATTGCTGGATTAGTCTTACATTTTTTTTGTTTGGTCTTGTCCACCTCTCTTTTTCTTCTTACCTTGTAGATCTTCTTTTTCTATCATTGTATTGTGCTTTACTACTACTATTGTTATTATTATTTCTTTTTTCCTTCTTCTTCTTCTTCTTCTTCTTCTTCTTCTTTTTCTTCTTCTTCTTTTTCTTTTATTTATTTTTCATTTTCTCTGACTTGGGGAGCTTAATCTAATGTTTTTAAGAGAGGAAAAATGGAGGGAGAGAAAATTGGAGGGGTGCTTTAACATACCCTTGCTTGGTAGGAGGTTTAGTTGGAGGGAGAGAGGAATGTCCCGAGGGGAAAACACTTTCCATCTCCAAGGGGGTAGAAAAGTAATCACTCTCAGATGCTCCAACTTCTCTAAACCTTGTTAATCTGCTGTTTTAGCATCAATATCAAACTCAAGCTGAGCTTCTGAAATGAATATAACACAAGATTATGATTATTTTTACGATTCTTATCAGCAACTTTAACAAATTTTGTTTCTTATTTGATTCGTATAAGGTTTTATTCAGAAGTTTAGTACATAATTGTGTTTCTTGAATGCAGGGAGGTACAACATATAAATATTGTTCGTTTTATTGGCGCCTGCACAAAATCTCCTCATCTGAGTATAATAACAGGTGTTGATCCTCTGAAAGATAAGTTTATACTGCTAAATGTGGTTCTGGTTTAGATGTTTACTACGTCAATATTTTGCACTTATTTTATCTCCTTTTTTTTGGGGGGGGGGGGTTGGTTGGTTGGTTGATGCTTGATAATTTACTCGAGATACTTTACACAGGGATTGATTATGAGTTTTTCTATTAATTTTAGTTTTAATTTTAAAGTTGATATTGATGTCATAGCATTTCTTGAACATGGTCAATGGTCCTTTGAAATGCTTCTGTTCCTTTAATGTTCTTGTTAAACCCTTCCATGCAAGATGAGTTATTCAGTTGAATCCATCTTGTTATGGCTTACCAGCTGAAGTTGGCTTCACATATACAGAATGCGAGAAATGATATTGAAGTATCACTGATATATGGAGGATTATCGCAGTATATTTTTCCTTCTTTAGTTATTCATGACGGTAATAAGATTGTAGCTGTAGCTGTGTTTAGTTGGGAACAATAAAGTGGAATGCACGAAAAGACAAAACAGCATATGGAGTATCCCAATTTACGTTAATTGACTAGTTATCTATGATTGTTTAAGGTGTCATGCATGGTCAACTTTTCTTCATTGCATTTTAGGCATTGATATCTTATTTATGTACTCTTATCTATGTGCTATTTGTTATCATCTCATGGAAGTGGGTTAATTATGCACTTGAAGTATTTGTGTAATTGACATACGCTTTTTAATTCTTTTTGACCACATCACGTGTACTGGTGCTCTTTCAGAATACATGCCTGGCGGGAGCCTTTACGAGTATTTGCATAAGAATCATATTGTCTTGGAGGTTCCTCAGTTGGTGAAGTTTGCACTAGATGTCTGCAAAGGAATGGAGTATTTGCACCAAAATAATATAATTCATAGGGATCTGAAGACGGCAAATTTACTTTTGGATAATCAGAATGTAAGTTATGTTACTGAATAAGCTAAATTTGCATGCTTAGATATAAAGTATTTTGAAAATAGAGGTTTCTTTCTTCTATCAAAGAAGTGATTTAGAGTATATAATCACGCAAAAAAGTCGATGCAGAGAACATGTCTGTTAAGCTGTGTTTCAATTAAGGTGACATTATGTCATCTTGAGAATCATATGGTTTCTGATGTCAAATATTTTACACTTAGTAAGGGTGTATAACTTTGGTACATTGCATAACTACAATAGACAAACTGAGTTGAACTGAAAATGATTTTTTTTTTCATTATCGTAGGATGTTGTGACCTCTGACCTCACTGCGGAGAGTGGAATTGAATAATGTTGAATGTACTCTGTAAACTCTATCAGAGTAATAGATAGTAGAAATGGGATGTGATATATCATCTAACATATTGTAATTAACATTTGTGAATTCCTGGTAGAAGGAAAAGATTATCAGTGCTTCACATTCTCATATTCTTCAGCACTTGGTTATTTAGTCACAACTCAGAAGTCATAATTCCTATATTCAGTTTTTGAATGAATCTTTAGTATCAGTAGGTAAATAAGAAGGTTGGTTAGATTGGAGTATGGTAGGATCTCTTTTGTAAGCTTGAGTAATCAGTTTATATAATTTTATTGCAGTGGAAAATGTCATAAACTCATTATATCTAATAATTATGATTACGTAAGTTCAGACGTATGAGGAGAGGAAAATACTGCTCGACATCTACGCGTACATAGTGATATATTGTTCTTTCTGCTTGTAAGTCGAAAATGGAAGTTGACGTTACATATTTTCGAATACACTTAGTAATTACCCAATCTATGGCTTTGGTTTGTTTAAATGGCTGCAATTGAAATTAGAGCTTACGTTGAGTTCTTATGTTTTAAGCATCATCGCGTTCATTTAGTCTTTTTCCCGCTGAAGTATTTATATAGGAGTACTTTTCTGTGTTCCTTTCAGTGTCCTTTGCCACCTAGCAGTAGCTTCTTGGTGTTTACTCATCGTGTTTTGATTCTGTCTCAAGGTTGTAAAGGTTGCAGATTTTGGCGTTGCTCGGTTTCAAAATCAAGGGGGTGTAATGACAGCAGAGACAGGAACATATAGATGGATGGCCCCAGAGGTTCATATCTTTTCTATTTTATCTTCGCCTCGACTTTGAGTTCTATCTCATATTTTTAAGGCATAAGCATCAGGCATAGTCTGGTTTAATTGGTAATTTTGCCATCTATTCTGTTCCAGAACTCTTACCAGATTCTTGTTCATAGAGCTATGTTTATGTCATCCATTTCTCCTGTTTTAACTTTGAAAGTGCTCCCTGAATCCTAATCCTACTCCCTGAAAAATTTTTGGTTGAATAGTTCACATGGATATGCACGCTTCATGTTTTAAAAAATCTGTGAATAAAACTTCTTAATTCATTTTTTCTTTCCTATTTTCTTGTGCACTTGTATAGTTTCTGACTAATTTGGGATTGAAAATTAGTACACCCTTCGTCCCTGAATGAGTGTCCTATTTCAACTTTTCTTTGGTCAACTTGAACTTTGACCAATATTTTTTCATGAGAATTGACTCTTTGTTGCGAATTTTTAAAAATGGTTATTGATAATTCACTTAATACTCTTGCAAAGATTGAAATTTTAGAATCTAGACCACAATAAGTATATGTTAAATAATAGTTTGATAGGGTGTGTTCTTCACCTAGGTTTTCATTCAGATTTTTTGATTTTTGATTTTTCTCTCTCATTGGTCCCACAAATTTTCTATCTATCTATCTATCTCTCTCTCTTACTTTTTATTTTATGTTAGTGCACCTGAGAAATTTCATGTTTGAGTAACTATGAGGTGTACATATAGGAGTTCGTTTTCATGTTTTTATGTGTGCGAGAAGTAGAGAAACAAGTTTTATCTGCTCTCACATATTTGCTCGTTTCCCTGATCTCGCATCTGTTATAAGGAAAAGAATGAGGCATTTGTAACAGTTCTCCCACTCAATTTTGGTATTCTGTAACTTAAAAAAATTGAGTGTTCGTTAGCTATTTTCTTTATGTATTTGGTTCGTTGCACATTTATATTTACGTCTCAAGGTACAACAAGTTGAAGGAACTCCCCCCTCTTGTTTGTTGTTTTGATTCCCTCATGGATTTTGTTAATTTTTGTCATGTCTTGGCTGCTCTGAAGGTTATCAATCACCAGGCATATGATCAAAAAGCGGATGTTTTCAGTTTTGCAATTGTTCTGTGGGAGCTTGTGACAGCAAAGGTGATTCCTGCTATTCGTTGTCCTGAAATTTGTTTTCAAGTTCCTGATAAGAAAGAAGGATGTTCTCCAAGTTTAAGCTCTCTGAGCTGAGACATATTGTTGTAAATATGTGCATTAAGATTTATTGTGGTTCTAGGTTCCTTATGATACCATGACGCCGCTTCAAGCAGCCTTGGGAGTGAGACAGGTAGGTTCTTCTCTGTGATAATCAATAGTACAAAATATTGGAGGAGTGAGCACATATCATATTCTAAAACTTGAATTGCTTCGATTGTTGTGTATGTTGTATGGAAAAACGATTGACCATATGACAACCTGGATGTGTATGTCGAATTCACAAAAGAAGATATATTGATATTGAGCTCCTAAGTGAGGATTAATTGTTAAAAGTCAGCGAATAATTGTGCTGTCTCCTTGGTAGTTTATATGGCTAACTTGGCTTGGTACTTGTATAGGATTGTAACGTCCATTAGACTAGGCAGGTCCACTCAAGTTGCCTCGAATGACACTGTTCATTTTGATGCTTTAAGGTCGGAGATCATTTGAATTTGTAGGATTGCTATTATCTTGGAATTTTATAAATGAGTTGGCATCCTGCATTGAGAAATTTTTGGTAGTAGTTGGTATTCTCCCTGCTCCAATCAAAGAGTCCACTTTTTACTTTTTTGGTGAATTTGAGTACACTATGACCGAGTATTAATTAAATAAGTGCGCCTCTTTACATAATTATACAAATTTCTAGTCATGGATTTTGATTTGATTTTGTGGATGCTGACTTTCAAAAAGAGAAAGTGGACTCCTTGGTCGGAAGGAAGGGAGTAGTTTGACTACTTATCATTGGCAGTAAAATCACGGTTTGAGGTGCTTGCAAGCTGCTTGCCTAAGTCCAATTCTCAGCCTTAATTACCTGGGTGGTAACATCCTCATTAAGTCTTTAAGACGGTAGTTTTCTTACAAATCCGATGGTAGTCTTTGCTCCAATCAGTCATAGAAAGCCAATGGAAGCCACAGTTGTTTTGGCAATAGTGTTCCTCCTTTATGACCATGTTTTCTGTTTTAACTAAATGTGAATGAAAACTAAGATGCATATTCGTGTTGCGGGGCTCTTGACCCAGTGTTATTTTTGCATATAAAAGTGTTCTGCGGGGCTCTTGATCCAGTGGTATTTTTGCATATATACTTGTTCTGGTGCTCCTGAACTTACATGTATTTCCTTTTACAATGCCTAAGGTGTAAAATAGTTTGTAGTTTTCGACTTGGTAATTTTGCAGCTTTTGATTCCTTTCTGTTCGACTGCTAGGGCCTTCGACCTGATCTCCCAGCAAATACACACCCCAAGCTGTTGGACTTGATGCAAAGATGCTGGGAAGCTGTGCCCGACAACCGCCCTTCCTTTTCTGGGATTAAGATTGAACTTGAAGCATTACTCCAGGAAATTCAGGTAGAATTTGTAATTGAATAATGAATTGTCTTGAGTGCCCATATAGTCCTATATTCATATTTCATAAATATTGCAGGAAGATTCGGAAGCACCGGATGACAACAACCCATGATCAGATCATACCATGATATCTTTACACGACATGAAAAATCTCATTCGTCTTTTCCATTCCCACTTATCTTTTTTTCTCTCCTGATCTGAATTGTGTGTTTTTTTTTTTTCCTGTTACGAAAATAGTTATAGAGGTCTAGTAAATGAATAGCGGTGAAAGTGAAATATAGTACTATACTACATCAGCAGCAAGGAAGGAAGCTAAAGAGAAGCAAACACGAAAGTAGCAACAATAGAATGCAATAGAAAGAAGATTGGAGTTAGAGATCTTCACTAACACCTCATTTAGTTTTCATGTACAAAGTTGTTTCGTTAACTGCTAGCATATGACATTACGTGGGCAAGAGTACCTAAAATGCTCTCCGTACCGTCTCCCATTATGTTTTTTGTCGTATCTCAAAATTTTGGTATTTTACTGAATTGCTCGGTGTAGTATTGTGGTTGAGTTTCTTGGTACATTCGGGAGAGTTGTAATTGCAGTGGGTGAGTAATGCTTTTTTATTGCATTTGTGGAATTTACCACCAACATATATTTATATGCGCGAAGTTCTATTAAATGTAAAGTTGATCTGAAACTTCAACAATATGTACCTCTTCGTCCAAAAGTGTTCCATTTTGGGACATAGGGACTAGGGAGTACCATATATTAGTGAAAATTTTATCGAGAGTTATTTCAAAATTAGTTTCGTTTTCTTCGTTGTTAGTTTCACTTTTATGTCCCATTGTATTTCATTGTCCATTTGTGTTGCCTCAGTTTACCACTAATGTTGATTGTGTAGCTTCAACTAGTATTGTTTGAGTTAACTTCCTTAATTTTCACTAATTCAGTTGATAGTCACTATGAGATAGGAGTATGATATTTGCAAGATTTTATATGAATTAAGATTTTTTGCATTTTGAATGTATCTGTTGATGTATTTCAAAAAATATGGATGTTACATTTTTTGACATTCTGAACTATGACAAACTAATTTGCTACAAGGGTATTGTGAACTATCAGGGTGCAGGCTCCGCATAAGAGTCTCCACTAGGTACATACATTTGCAGATCAGAAGAAATGTTCATGTTCCGTACATTGTCTAAGCATCAAGCCTTTGTTCTTCAACGAGCGCCCTCACTGTGACGCACATCTTGAGATCCATGCATTTGTTAGCAAGTTGTTTTTTCCATGAGAGGAAATCAGTTGGCAACCTTATTCTTGGTCTTGGTTCTAATGCTGGAGGAAAGATGCAAGTGAGTGACAGATAGTTCCGCGAAGGCTATAAACATAGTTCCCACGAGGTATCGTCCATCTGTTTGAGGGGTAGGGCCTCCACGCAGGCAGGAACAACAGGAGGGGCTGGAACATGAATAAGAATAGAGGATAAATTGGTGGGAGGGCACACCTGCTGTTTCTTCAATCTCCTTCTTAGAGGATGATGAAGATTCTATACAATTAGTAGCACCCACAAAAAAAGGCTTGAAAGCATCATAGAGCTTTATGTTCCCTTTTTGATGTCATGGTGCAGAAAAGTTTGGTGTCATTCGAAGATTTTCATTGTTCGACTTTTTCAAAATGACCTTCCCAATAATAATGTCAAAAACAACCTTAATTATAGCTATTGATTATCTGCTTCTTCAACTGATTACATTCCCGCCAATTATGAAAACAAGCAATCGTAATAATAAAGTCAGTTCTGCGTTAAATAATAAGTTAGCCTCCTATTGTCATTCACCTCTACTTATATAGAAGATGAACTTGAGCTAGTAGCTCTAAGAGGGCATGCTACTCGAGCTGTTAACGATAGAGCTTAGGGAATATAAAAGAAGCAGGACTTTAAGAAAATGTATCCACTTTTAAAATTTAATGACCTGAATGATTATAAGATTATGACGCTTGGTGAAAATTTTAGGGACGATAAATAATAAGGATATTTTTTTTACAAAATTGGGGCTAAGTAAAAAATTTAGGGGCGATATTCAGCACAAAAAAAGTGAGAAATTTGGAATTTTGGGTTGTTATTTACCGCCCTTAAAATTTTTTATATCGCCCCTATTTGAAAAATGCAAGCACGGCTTGGGGAGAGGTTATCCTAAAATATCCTTGTTACTTATCGCCCATAATTTTTCATTCCCGCCTCATTATCATATACGCACTTTAATACTTTAATTTTAACATTTGTACACTTAAATTCTTAAATGATTATGTTATTAATGTATGACATTATCGATTGCTATTAAGGTATTTTTTATTTTCTTTAATCATTCTCAAGTTTAGTGCTAACTGCAAGTAGCATCTATACCGCAGCTCGGCCCAGTACAATGCAACGCGAGTCATGAATAACTGGAATGACAGGAGTTAAAGCCAGACATCTACGCTTTACTTGCCGACAGTTTTGTATCAATAATCAGATAATATACATCACTTAATGTACATGCCGAAGGTCATCAAGAACACAATCATCAATGCCAATGGTACTCTATTTGGTGGTCGCTTTAGAGTTTTGAGGTGAAATTAAGAATTAAGGATTAAATAGGGATATATAATGATAATGAAAATTAAGAATTTAAATGTATAAATATTAAAATTAAGGTATTTTAAAGTGATTATACGATAATGGGGGAGCAAGAAATTTAGGAGCGAGAACATTTGGATCGAAATTGGGGCGATCATCAAAAATTTTGGGGCCATAAATAGTACCACCCTCTGAAATTTGGACTTTTGAGTAGTTAAGAACACTGGGCTGGCTGGTTAGGATTATTTGGGCTTTTCGTGCATTTGTTATAAATGGGCTATTATATTTTCAATAGTTATTACTACCTCCTTTCTTTCATGCAAAAAAAAAAAAAATTATATAAATATATATATAACCTTTAATTTTAAGAATATAACTTCACAAATTTGTACTATAAATATTTTATTTTAAAAAAATGCTAATATATATGTTTTTGGAGGGGAGGAGTGGGGAGGACTTGAGGAGTATTAACTCTCCCTCTTCATGTTTTATAATATTTCTCTCTTGTTTTATACTAATAAGTAATATTTCCCTCTTTTCATTTAACTCATTTCTTCGGGTAATTTGCGCCGCCCTCCCTCGAGGTTTGGCCAAATTTGGTTATCCCCCTCACGTTTGGCCTTTATACTAAGTCCACCCTTATGTGAACAAAAAGTCATTTATGCCCTTCATTTTTATGAAAAAATGACTAAGGACACTTGTGCCCTTCATTTTTATTATATATTTTTTAACTTTTTAACTTTTATATATTTATATAATTATATTTTTTTTTTGGATTAAATAAATAAGACACTTTAAAAATTAAGAATGATGTTAGTCTAATGAAATAATGAGAGTATAATGAAAATTTTATTAATTATTTTAAGTGAAAAAGAATTATTTGTTAAGTTTATTCGAAGTGTAAGGTTCAAATATAAAACAAAAACAAATTGAGGACTAAACGTAAAATTAA
>JAOWAN010000043.1:5859849-5874679 GCA_028566635.1 Lobelia cardinalis
CAGCGACGGCGCCTACTCATATCTGCGACGGAATCCGTCGCTATGTTTAGCGCCATTTACGCGCCATTTTCTGGCGCGAGTTTAGCGACGGAGGATAATTTCTGCGACGGCTCCTTTTTAGGTTAGCGACGGAAACCGACGCTGTATTTAGTAGACTTTTTCCTAATTGGCATTTGACAATTTAGCGACGCCGTCTACCAGTATAGCGACGGACACCGTCGCTAACTAGCGACGCAACTATTCCATCGCTAATTGTCTCCGTCGCTAAATGACCATTTTCTAGTAGTGCTTTTCACCGATATGAAGGGAGTTTTCAGATAGTGAAGAATCGGAATAGGCACTTACTATTGAAAGCCTTACTGTATCATCTTTGGTGCAAAGACCTTTTTTTATCACACTTATAAAATCGAAACAATCCTAACTTATAAAATCGATTACACTTAATGATATTTCATTTGTTCCAATATAAGTGTAGAGTGTCTAATATTCTATTTTAAAATACGGCCTCAATTCCGCTTTATAGTTATATTTGATTTGATACAAAAAGTAAGGATTGTATTGAAGATATGCAAATTATCTTAAAATTTCTGTTTATCACACTTAATACTGTGAACCATGAAATTTAATTTGTAAAAGAAAAATAGATTTCATGGTTCACAGTACCAATTTTATAATTCATTGTTGTAAAAATAAATTCATGGTTCGCAGTATTAATTTCATAGTTCATAGTTGAACTAAAAAAATCATCGAAATATATTCTTCATGGATCTTGTTTAAAAGAGAATTTAATTTTGAACAAGAATCTGTGATTAAATTTTAATTTTAAATTATAGATCACGAGATATTTTATTTTAAAAAAATTATGTTTTTAGAGGATAGAGAAAATATGGTACTTACATTACATAAGTATTCTTTTACTTCTACTTTGTTACAAAATTATCACCGTTTTTTATTTTTCTTTAATTTAATATTAATCATTCAATTAATTAGATCTAAAAACTCTTTAAATTCCTCAATTTTTAATTTATATGTGATTTTCATTTGATTACCTACCTATATATAAGTTTAGTTTACAGCTAGCTGTGATCTCATATGAGCATGGCGAAGAAAAAGAAGGTTCAATGATAAGTTTTTGACTCTCTGGACTGTATCAGTACACATTTCATCTACTAGGGGAGGCAGTAGGCAACAGAGAGAGAGAGAGAGAGAGAGAGAGAGAGAGAGAGAGAGAGAGAGATCATAAAATCGTCCCCATATTTATAATTTTAAAGTAATTAAAATTAGCATATATCCTTCTAACTATCATAGAATTGAACTAGCTAGCTAGCTAGTTTAGAAGACTCTGATCAAAGTATTAAAATATAAATGCATGGCATGGTATGGAAGACTATATTATATATATATATAATTAATGTTCAAGAAGAAGAAGAAGGAGAAGAATATGTAACATTTATTATTTATTTATTTATTTATTTTTCTTCTCCCTATCATGGACTGCCAATGTCTTCCATTGGTGGAACCCTGCAAAAATTTTCAATTCCCTCATTTTACCTACTAGTCTGAAAGGGTTGAACTTTCAATAATGATACTGATATATATATTACTATAATAGTGGATATACACAATATATCTATATTATAATTTCAAGTGGTATATCACTGTTCAATGAACTATTTCTCGAGGGGACAACTTGAACAGTATTCCTTGAGGTGACAGGGCGCAGACGAGCATCAAGTATTATGCAGGTGAGATAGGATGTGTCTTGGGTTCTTTATTTTAAAGCACAAATTTCGGGACCCGTGCATGCACAAAGGATGGAATTTGTTGTGTTTGGTCAAAATATTCTAATTGGTCCCTATGCCCATTTTAAATAATTTTTATACTAATAATTACCAAAAAAAAAAAACGTGCCCTCGAGCACGGGCACGGCATTCACTAGTATATATATAATTATAAGTATGGTACAAAATATTTCCGCTACTTTTTTCGTTTTTGCTCAGCAACTATTCCCATATATCGGCAGGCCGATTTGTTTTATTTCCCATATATGTTGCGTATTCATTAAGGTTTATGATCACCTATAAATATGGCCTGGGATTAATATTTGATGAAATATTAATGGTCCCAATTAATGATGTGGATTATATATCTTGGTGGGGCATTGACTAGGTATCGATGAACCAAACATGACAATAGCTTCCATTTTAGGGTAGCCTGAAGCCCAGTTCTATGAATATTATTATACACTTTCTATCAGTCTTAAACCACCTGCCGGCCCCTTTTTTTTTTTTTTTTGCAGGACTATCTACGTTTAACAAACCACCCATTAATAAGTGAAGACTACTACGTAAGGTAAATAAATGTATCTATCGGCTTTTTCAATTAAAAACTTAAAATAATTTACAAACTCAAATTAATTTTTATGGATCACAGTCTGTGATCCATACAAATTTACAGCTGTTACGAAACTGGACAAAGATGATGCATTTCTTTTCTTTTTTGGTGTTCACCGTGGACTTCATAATGCGCATATATTTCAATGAAAGACGAGATGCTGAAAGAGAGATGCCGCGTCATTAATAGCTTCATAGAGTTTTAAGTCACTATTTTCTTCCATTTTTGAATTATGAGGGGGACTTTTGTTGTCATACTTCTTTGTTTACATGTGAACACATACCCTCCAGAATATCCTCAGGCCAAACCAAACTAAATCAAACCAAACAAAAATGGCCATTTGCTTAGAAGCAATGAAACGAATGAATTGCAGATTAATGGACTAAAATCAAAGATGAATTTCTTGTACTGCTTTCTCTATCAAAAGTTATACTCATTTAAAGCATAGATTGTATCATAATAAGATGGTTCATAAGCTATCTAAGACTCAAGAGGTTTGCATAGCTAAGGTGTTAGATTAATAGACCGTGAAAGTAGAACTCAATTGTAGTTGGATGACGGTGTAGAGACCAAGTTCATTTTGGTTAAATGTGATCAGGAGCGCTCGAGCTGAGACTGATCGAGCAATGCATTCCAAAATGTGCAGCATTTCAGGTTTATATACTCCAAAGCATGTGATCCCTGCTTAGAAAGGCTTAGGATTACTGCGAATGATGGAACAAAGAACTGCAGAGTTGGTGAATTTCAATGGGCTAAAAAGTAAGCCAACAAGAGCAGTGGCCTTACCCACTGGACGGCCCCTCGGTGAGGTCCAAAATCAATCAATTCCACAAATAGGTTTGTATGAAATGAAGAGCAGTTTTACCCCAAATTCCACCAAAAAAGAATACCTGGACGATGGAGTGCCACTCCAAGAAGTAGAACTAAACATGGACAACAAAATGTCATGCAGCAGAATAAACTGCCATTTAATTTCACCCGAAATTGTGGTCATACATCGGATACAAGAAAAGTTTCTGCTTCCAGAGGACATTAACTCTATTAGTACGATTGCACATTGAAATGTTAAGAGATGCAAACTTCCATCTCACCTATGCAACATTAGTGCAATCCCAAGTTGCCCATAGTTAGTAAGTAGCCTGACTCATCATATGGGGTTGCAAGGATGAAACTTGTGAAGAAAACATACATGAACAAGGCTAATACTGCAATCAAAAAGCTTCCTCCCACGTTATAGTTTATCGCCTCCCACGACGTGCAGATCCAGACCTCGGACCAGGGTACTTAGAAAACTGCAGCCGGAGATATGCTGAGTCAGGATCGTGTTCGTCCATCTTATAACCTGTAAAAAGCAACCACCCCCTTCAGATACTATTGAGCTGAAACAATCAAAACATTAGACCTCATCTAAAGACCGACAACATGCAATCTGGTGTGTAAACTAGATCAAGTAAAAAACTAAAAAGTGAACTATCAAAGTCCACCATCTCATACACATTTGCAACCAGTTAGCATCATAGATAAGCCAAGCCAAGTATTTCTCGAGATCTAGCTCGCCAAACTGGTGGTCACATGATCACATCAAGCCTTTGTGAGCTCGAGGTTTGGGTTTTTGAGAAGGAGAAAAAACACAGCTCACCTATGCTCGCAAGCCAAGTCTAGTGGACTACCTAGCCACTAGGACTAAAATCATGTGCTGCCAAACTGCTTGTTAGTCCGAACTCCGATCCATTCGTATTGCTCAAACATATTCCATCACACATTTCGAAAAAATGCCCAAACATATTAACATACCAAGTCAATCAAAAAGCCCAACACAATTATACCAAGAGTTGGCCTTAGAAACTTATCAATATGACACCCTAAGTTAGAGTAAACAACTTCAAAGAGTAACCCACTTCAAACATCCAGTTTACAGTAACTTCTTCTCTGGCAATCTCATCTTCAGCTTAGACCAAAAGGTTAGCCTTTCCTTCCCTCTTTCCAATCTGCATTCTGCAATGGCGAAAGGTCTAGTCCTACACGAGGTTTCTAGATTGGAGTTCAAATGTTCAACAAGATAAACCTCGTGGTTACATGAGGACCAAAAGCTGGACAAGATGGGCATACAGGGAATTCTCCCTAACTAATATAGTCGAACTTGAGCTGAGTCATCGAATTGAAAACCAAACGAGTTGAGTACCCCCTATATTTGTCTCAGCTCGCCTAGAATGGTTAACATTTTCAATCGCTAGCCTCATTGAATACAGCAAGTCGAGCCGAATTGGGCTCTCACTCAAACAGAATCGAGTACTTGAGTTGACACAACTCGTCTCCAGCGCTAGATGACTACAAATTTTTCTTTCTTTCAAATTCCACAAACCCTTTTGCCTAGTTGATGTGTGAGATATGTTCAAAATTACGGGAGGTTTGTAGGGGATAGGCATACAAGGTCTAACTAATCCTGTCGAACTTGAGCTGAATCATCGAACCGCAAACCACACGAGTCGAGTACCCCTGTATTTGTCTCAGCTCGCCTAGAAAGGTAAACAACATTATCAGACTTTAAGATAGCAAGTCGAGCCGAATCAGGCTAATGCGAGGCCGAACATAATCGAGTACTTGAGTTGACTCAATTCATCTACAGAGCTAGATGACTTCAAATTTTCTTCTTTCAAATTTTGCAAACCCTTTTGCCTAGTTGATGTGTGAGATGCGTTAACAGAACAAAACAAAACACTAAGAGAATGGAAATATCCAGCAAAAAAATCAAAAACAAAACAAAAGACCTTGATGTTCAATCCTGGGCTGGAAGAAAACCTACGACTTGAGGACCCAAACTTTGTAAGCACAACAGGAGGTTCACAAGTTAACACGGACAATGGTCCAAAAGGATGTCCGGCATGGCAATTCCAAAAATCAATTAGGAAGCAAATATATGTACCTCTTTTTACAAAACTAAAACTGCAAATAATTATATGCCAAAAGTTAATTTTTCATTACCAGCAAAAATTTATCAGCGAGAATCATTTGAAGTGAGTTAAATTTTATACACCTGTCATTTTTATCGGATACCAAGAAGAGTTTCTCTCTCTGTTGTACAATTGGCGAAGGGGTGAAGTCACAAATCTCCCTCTAAAGCAGGTCTAAAGTCGATCTACACTATACGAATAAGGATTAACATATCAAATTTCAAAGGGAGGATCAGAACATGCGCATTAGCGGGGGAACAGTCAGCATGAGAGCAACATAGAATGCAAGAAGATGGTGTTGTGTAATATTTCTTTTCTCAATATTCCGTTCTTCCTCCTTCCCCTTCGCTTCAGCTGCTGCTGCTAGGCTTAAGGAATGCAATATAAGGTACTCTCACGAAGCTAACTTATCCATGATGCCTGATATTATAGCAACTTTTACTTCTTTACACTGTTGCCGGAAGCAAATTTGTCATATGTGCTATGCCACGGAACAATTGCAAAGGAGCACTCGGTTCAACAAGGGTGCACGTGGAGATCTTCATGCAAAGGTTTACGTGACCTGATTGTTCTCCAACCTTATTGTCTCTCCCCTTCAGCTATGGATCAAAGAACTCCTCAGTTAATTGGTGAAGACTATGTTTCTCTAATAGGGCCCATCCCCAAGTTTGATAAAGAGAGGAAAGAAAGGGAAATGCAAGGAAAGTTAATGATGCAGGCAGTAAAAGGGTCTCGGATGAGCAAATACAAAAGCATTGTTATTATTATGTTTATTTGCTGTTATTTTGACATTTCATGTATAGGATAATTTCTAGAATTGCTGGAATTAGGTTTCCTTGTTATATTAGGAGTCCTATTTAATTATTACTCCCTCGATTTCGTTTTAACTGTCCTGAAAGCGACATAAAGCTCTCACAACATGTCACTATCATGGACATTTAAAACGAAACGGAGGGAGTAGTATTTAGGTGAGTATTTAAAAGTAAAGGAACTCCAACGATAGTTCACAGCATGATCTATTAGTAGCTGTTGCTTACTTGTAGGATCCATGTCTTAGTTGTCCTAATTAGTTTAGAATAAGGTAGTTTCTAAATATGGACCCAATTATTTTGGGAAATTGATTTAGTATTAGCCTATATAAAGCTTGTAAATCTTTTCAGTTTTTAGACAGAGATTAATGAATATACTTGCTCAATTTCTGAATTGTGTGATTCAATTCTCTCTTGGATGTGATTCTCAAGAAATCTAGGTGTGAGTGTGTGACGCCAACGGTTGCCTCGGTGTGAAGCCAGGCTTTCCCTTTTATTTTATTGCGGTTTTCCTCTAATTCTGCCTTTCGCATGCCTCTCAATTCCTGTTCTTACAAACCTAAATCCCTAAACCTTTCTTTCCATCACATAAACCCTAACCACAGCCTGTTATTATACTGTTTTTCCGCTGCGTTCTGCATTATTTAATTAACATTCACTTTGAAGGCGCACTGCAGCAAAGATGTGTATAATGGAAATATGGCACAAGGTAAGTTGGGACCAATTGCAGACCAAGAGGAGAGCGGTTGGGTACCTTGACACCGTAAAATGAACCCAAAAAAAACACATTGACTATTTGAAACCAAAATCACTACAAAAAATCTACTTCCCAAAGGAGCCCTTAATCTCTTCCCTCCCCTTCCTTTCCCTTTTTTCCCTCTCACTAAAAACTCGAGAGCGGACCCTAAGAATATACTTTGCTTCTTGTGTTCAATTTTCACAGCCAATTAGGCATTCCATTATATGCTAAGCAATGTTTCCTCCACCATTTCACTTCTGCCAAAGTACCCGTGTCCACATGAAATGACACAGGTGTGGGTATGGGTGTGACTGTTTTACACTACATAGTCGCTGTAAAATCTTAAAGATTTTGAAGGATCTGACACCAGAATCTATACCTGTATCCAGTCCTCATAGTCGAGTCCTATAACAAAGATGCTATGCCCCCGAAGAACTGCTAAGGGGATTTATATTCTTCACATATTTGGCAAATCGAGACACTCTTGCACTCTTAAGTTCAACAAGGTTAATTTCAGTGGTAAAAATGATGCATTCAGAGGTCATCATGTGAGGGTTTGGAGTATACCCCATTGTTCTCCAACAAACTTGACTTGTAATGTTGAGGGGTGGAAAATGGGCGAGGAATAATTTGAAGGTATGCATGAACTTCTGTTGTTTAGTAGGAGGGAGGGAACGGTGAAAGGAAATAAAAACACACAGTCCTTCAAAAAAAAAAAATCACCCACCCACCCCAATTGGGGTGAAAAGTTAACAAAATCTTGAAATAGTTTCAAAAAAGATATATTCTACCCTTTAGGCTCACTCAAAGCACAAACATAATACATTTAACCATTATAATGGTAAAATATATACTTGGATCAATTTTCTCTCCCTTGTTTTAGTACCAAACATGTGAAAATGAAACCTTCCCATTTCCCCCACACACAACCAAACAACCAGAGGGAAAGACACTTTCCATCCCTCGGGATAAAAATTTGATCACCTCATTTTCCATCCCTCCTTCCAAGCATACCTTAAGAGTTTATAGGTTAATAGTGGCTGATTATTTAGCTCGAAACAGCTCTATGTGCATCTAAAAAGAGATTTTGCTGCTTCTACTCAATTTTAACAGCCAATCAGAAGTGCATGGCAAGTTCACGTTCCCCTCATATAAAAGATCTGTTGTTTTGCACAAATGAAAAGTCCAACCACGCTTTGACACGTCTCGAGCATACTGGAAAGGTTTATAGCAAAGAAGATAGCAATAACTTGTGCCTACCTACACAACTGTACTTCGTCTTTCTAGCATATCAGTAGTTCAAAAAGTATATGCATGCACTCACATATATCAACTGACATAGAACCTTAATCGAATGAGGAAACTTGCTATAAAATAGTAAGCAGAAATCTTAAGAATCTTTAAGTAGCAAGACTTTCTACCATCGCATATGCCAAATCACATGTAGGAATCTAAATAATTGATGTATGAAACAAGGTAAAGGGGAAACGATAACCTTGCAAGGCACTCAAAGCAGTTGCTGCACATGCAGGAGTTGTAAAGTCCACGAAGCTAAGGATAAGGGGATCTCCCCCACGCTGTGAAAAAAGTGAACAACAGAAAATCAAGATCCAAGAGCATCAATAGAAAGGTTGCCTTGTCAGTGTTACAGATTAAATCTAAAGGTTTTTAAGCAATTCAAAAACTTGCTCTCTTTCATGATGTTGAAAGTCGTTTACTTGTTTATGAGTTGCGGAGATATTAAAGTTGTGCATTCTCTTCTTCAAATTTAATTTGCTATCAACGAATCAAATCCCTCAATATGGGATAAAAGAAAACAATATATCGAAAACGGAATTCTCTGTCTCTAAACTTTCAGACTTTGAAATATGGGATAAAAGATTAATCTTTTACCGTTTTCCCTATTGTTTGATATCAAAGAGAGGACATTATCATTTGTTATCTTCTAACTGGTGGCATTTCAAATTTAAACTCTAGATAAGAAGTGATAACACTATAAATAAGTGGTAAAAAGTACATATAAAAACCAAGGAGTATAGTTAAAATGTATGTTGGTATCCGATAACTTACATGTTTTGATTCCTTGCTCACAAGACGTACTTCTTTATACCCCACAAACGGACGGAAGATGTCTAGCATTGAAGTCAAAGAAAGTGAACAGATCAAATAAAGGTCAATACTGCAGAAAAATGAAAGATAAAAACAGATCATTTGATCCTTCCCAGTTTCAGAGAGCATCAAGGATACGCGCCACCTCTCTTCTTGTACAGTTTGGAGGAAGTCCCTCAATGTATATAGTACTAGAAGCATCTGGAGGAAGAGGTAAAGTTTCACGTCCCGGCCTTGCCATCAAATCTAACGGGAGCTGAGCATCATATGCCATGCTTCGACCATTTGGTGCAAAATCTGGTGGTCCCGCCCCACCACGACTCAAAGAATGGGATTCAGGTGCTGAGAGAGAATGCATTCCACCACCAGAAGCACCAACCCTTCCCAACCCAGACGCGCCATAACCACTACCTTCACCAGAGGAAAGTTGCTACAGATGTAACAACACGGAGATTAAGCCCATAATCACCATGACTGAAAGTAAATCAAACAGTGTGTAATGAAGGAAAAATACAGCACTCTGAAGGTAGCGGTCATATGCTGATCCAATGGCCGTTGTGTCCTTCACACCACGAAGCCCACCACGATCATCATCTTGTGTTAAATAGCTATGCACATCATGACCATATGACATTCCAGAAGGGGGCAGATCTGCAATAATCAAGACCAAATAATGATTTCTTTATGAACTAATCAGATCAAAGTGTTCTAAGAATGACAGGGACTCAGAGGTCCGAACAAAGACCTGATAGCATGCATGGAACCAAGAAAACAGATGTGCTAGATAAAAGCACCGCAAGAGGTGGCAGAGTCATATAGTTGAATAAACAGCTTTATTATGATGTTTGAGCTAAATCACAACCACCAAACAACAAAAAGCACATCTCAATAAAACAATCCTGATTGTCTTGAAATCAAGAACGTATCTTCCCTGATTGCAACAATAACTAGTTTCAAGTCTACATGAAATAGAAGCTCGAATATCAGAACCATGTAGAGCTAAACTTAAGCGATCTGTACATGACAGTTGAGAGTTAAATACAATTTCCACATATGAACTAGCTTTGATTCTTCCCACATGAATGCTAAATAAACAACTTAAGTATCCACATTTTTCTCATTCGTACCAATTTTTCATATTTAGCTTCACCAAACTGAAGAGATGTACTAGACATGACACTCCTTGCTGCAGGAAGCAGCTCAACAAACATAACAAAAGAAAAGATAAATGCTGCCTTCAATATGTCTATATATAAGAGATGTGAAAAATAATTTCACATTAGGTTATGCTTTATAAGTTAGTTATACACAGCATTAACCCATCCATCTCAAGGAAATTGTCCACCATACAAAAACAATAATCATGGCTTAAGAATTCCACAAAAAAAGACTCAAGTTTTCCACCTGTAACCTTCTAAATTAATGATTCCCTCCGTTCCAAAAGTACGTGACCCTATTGAGTTGCACATTGTTTAAGAAAAAAAATTAACTTCATTAATGTATGGATAGAAAGGAATTATTTCTGGGTCCAAAGAGCATTTGTGGCTACAATTCAATCTTGTGTATTTAATAAAAGGAAGGTTTTCAAAGAGGACACTTATTTTGGAACATCCAGAAAAGGAGTAACGGACACTTATTTTGGAACGGATAGAGTACTTGTAATTCTTAAGTTGGTTGAGGGCAAAATAAGAGCTTAGATAACTGATGTTCGTTGACTTTTATGGGGTGGCCAAACACTTTGAGACAGCCAAAAGCAAAAGACAGTTTGTTAAAAACAAATGAGATGGAGGTTGCATATCAAAATACATATAACCTCAATCGAGTGAGTACATTCAACTTATAGTACAATTCATAAGGTTCAGTAATACCGTAGCGCCCAAGTCAACAAAAGATCAGATTGTGTGTCCTATTTCCAGACTAGAATACTTCAACTGAATGACGAACCAAGATGTAAACTGAACCAAAAGAAAATCGAAAGAGCCAATGTGAAATTTCTTCAAAGTAGGAGTGTTATATAATGCCCTTGATCAAAAGTCAGCACAACGGACCCCTCGCTTCTATACATCCAGAATGTTTAATAGCTCGCAATCAAATTAAAGAAAATGTACTGCCACAAGCTCTAGCTTGCAACAATACACAAAGTTTCTTGAATGCCAGCCGGGACTAACATTCCTTCAAGATATTTCAAATTTGGAGAAATATCAAGATTCGAAAAATCCCTGGGGTTTCCTCCAAAGCCAGTACAATACTACAATCCACGAAATGCATCAAGATTATTCAAATCGAATCCAAAACAAGAAACTACAATTCGGCCAATCAGGGGAAATGCATAGGAGTTAACTGGGAGTACCGTAGTCAGGTCGGGGTCTTTTGAGCATGCTAGCCGGAGGATGTAGAAGTGGCTGCTGCTGCTGTTGTCTATTCCAATAGCCATCCGCCATTATTCTGCGTCTACAATTCAGCGTTTCCGATTACCATTCATGTAGAAAAGTGAGAGAAAAAACGTTAAAACAGTAATGGAGTATGATTACCTGAAGCAGAGTTCGTCCACTAAAACCCTAGCTAACTCGCCTCCCTTTGTTCGCTCTCTCTGGGTTCTTTTTTCTTTTTCTTTTTCTTTTTCTTTTTCCCAGGAACTGGTTTGTATGTTTATCATCAGATGTGCGGCGGGGTAACAATGTTATTGTGGACTGGCCAATATCCATCGTCCATTTCGAGGTCAACACTTTGAAGGGCTTAAGATGGGCTAGAGCGGATGGGCTAAGATAAATTTCTCCTTAGCATACGTTAATACTCGATCCGTTCGACAACACAACAGAACTTTTTAGGATTAAACACAAAAATTCAAAAAAATTCAAATTACGTTACTTTGCTCTTTAATTAATCCTTTAAAATTAAAAAAATATATTTTACTAATAATTTGAGAGTAAAAATTATTTTTTAAAAAATAAAGCATAAAATTGTATCATTAATAATTTGAGAGTAAAGAATAATTTTAGAAAAATGATTTTAAAATATTTTTGAACTTTTAAAAGATCAACTATTGTGGAACAGATGAAGTAAAAAAAAAATATATGCTTGTGTTCTCTTTTTCTTTTACATTATAAATTTCTCCTTGCATAACAATTAAATGATGAATTTAATATGCTAAAATGACTATATTAACATCATAACAAGATTTACTAAAGTAATTTTCTTTCTATTTTAATGAACTTATCGTGCATAGCATCATGTATTCATGTTACTGCTGGTTTGATAATAATACTCTTACCAAGTTAGTTTAAGATTTGGGCTTGGACTCGAAAGTCGATTTTTGATACTGGGTTGCTATTTTCCGTCCTTGACATTTCTAAAATCGCCTCTAATTTTGACCAAAATATCCTTATTACTTATCGCCCCTAATTTTTTACTCTCAACTCATTATCATATATTCATAGCAATATAGCAATGTGTGTGTGCATTCGAGCGGTGAGGAATCGGCTGGCAGATTCGCAGAAGGGATGCCCGAAATTCAAGCCAGAGTTTGCGATAAAAATGTCCTGATTAGAATCCACTGCGAAAAGCAAAACGGATTATTAGTGAAATTGCTGAGCAAGTTACAAGAACTTCAACTCAGAAATTGTAATATAAAAGCAAAACGGATTATTAGTGACTGCTTCAACCATAAGCCGGGTTAGGTTTCTTAGTATCCCTCAAAACTTAATTACGTACATCTTGCTTTTTATGTGACAATGATTTTGATTAATTAGCAGAAGTCTAATAAGATTGCTTAGTTAATTTAGTTATTGTTTCATTCTTACAGCTAGCTAGAATGTACACACACATTGCTATTGATTCTCATTCTTTAATCTCATTAATACCAGGGTTCGTATATGAGATTTTCGGAGAGAGGTGAGAGGTGGGAGAGTTATTTGGTTGTGACTTTAATGTCGTGAGGTAGAATTAAAAATTATGGATTAAATTGGGATATATAATGATAATAGAGATTAAGAATTTAATTATATAAATATTAAACTTAAGGTACTCAAGTGATTCTATGAAAATTTGATAAAATAAAAAGGATATTTTTGTCAAAATTAGAGGCGATTTTAGAAATTTTAGGACGGTAAATAGTACCACCCTTTTTGATAATATGATATGATATTTTGTAATATTAAAGTGGAAAAATAAAAAAGAGATAGAAAGAAAGCAATGGAGCTCATCAAAAATAAAAACTCGAATATCATGTTCTATTAGACTAGTGATCAATGCCTTATACATTTCAAAACTAGTTAATTAGGTTACCCTTTGTATAAGGGTATCACAATCATACTGTCATTTTAAATGTTTGATCATAATTTTGATGAATTTCATTTTTTATTTTTTTAAATAAACAAGTTGGTAATTACCCTAAACTCCAATTACCAAATTAATCATTTAAGCTTATTATGAGTGTGGTTATTTTCAAGGTTTTGGATTTAACTTTTTAAAATCTTAGGAACAAGTGTTCGGGTACTACTCCCAAAAGTCGAAATTTAAATTTCTAATCGCAGAGTTTACAATTTACATCAATTTTTGCTACTTTGAGCTTCCAATTCCAATGGCATGTGCCTTAAACTTCAAGGCTTTACCCACTTCATATGGGCTGGACTCTATGCTTATGTCTGAGCTGCCCACTCTTTCCCCCTTCTCGGCCCAATAAATTATTTCTTTGATACTTCTCTGCTCCAAAATAACATAAAAGTATTCTCTATTTTTTTTTTATTGTAATTTCTTGTCTCTCATTTTTTATTACATTGGTTTTAAAAAAAGATATGTATCAGAGTTTACAATTTTAGTTATCTGTTAAACAATTGGAATGAATTTTTTAAAAAATAATAATAATAAATTTGAAACACCATTTAAGAGAAAAAAGATAAACGTTGTTTCATGTAGACAAAGCAAAACTCAACGGTGTAAACTGATGTGTACTCACAGTTGCACTAGGGTCTAGAATAGTAGTACAAAAGGGAGCGTATATGATCATAAAAGATGTCACATGATATACTCCCGTAACATTAATCATTTTCCGTTTAGCATGCAATTAATGTTTGCTAGAAATTACTCCTTACTAGAGTTACTTTTCAAAAACATGTATGGTCTCGTGAAGTTGCACCATGAATTCATCACTCCTTCCTCCTTGTCTCAGTTAAAAAGTTTTTCCCGTTCCTTAATTTTAGCTTTCTGGTTAGAATTTACATCTTTTTTTCTATTTTCCTCCTATATTTTTTCCCTTTGAATTATGATATTCGCTCTCCGTTTGCTTGCGCTTCAAAAGGTGAAATCGCTCATTTCAGACGTCCTTTCTAAATTGCCCCACACCTTAGCAGAGAAGGTAAATCACGATGATTCAGAGCTCAATAAGTAGGAGGACGGATCCTTGAGGGTAAATCAGGGTGATTCAAAATTCGACAAGTAAGAGGACGGATCCTGGTGCTGATGGCCACAAAGGGTCATCCACCACACTGAATGAATAAAACATTGATTCTTATTACAAATCCCCATACTGCACCTGTCAAAAATCAAACATTGATTCTTATTACAAATCTACTACTTACTTTGATATTGAACCAAGTCTAAAAGCATTATTAAGTATTTAGAGTTGGATCACGAATTCAATATCACCTCACATTAACATATGATTGATATGGTAAAACTTGATCAATAACTTTTTATTGTAAGATCTATTGTGTGTGGACATAATATATTATATATAAATTGTGTATTAAGTGTTATCTTATGGTTTGGCCCAACTAAAGTGATCTATTTAGTTAAGTTTATTTGGGCTTATGGCATCTTATTATTAATTG